>SKCR01021015.1:0-125061 GCA_019454045.1 Zanthoxylum bungeanum
GTTCCCCCGTGGGCTATTCCGTACTCCCGACTAGGCCACGAGCCTAGAACAGCGTCGCCGATTTCTGTGTCCTACACCCCTCTTTTTTTCGAATAGAATTCAAGGGTCCAGCTCTTTCTTTTTTATATATTCAGTCGTAGGCGCATGGAGCTTTTAGTCCGAGCCTAGTCCCAAAAACGAAAGAAAAAACACATTCCTTTGCTATAGGCATTCATCATGTAACTGTCTGTGAATGAACTTCTAGATATTCACATTTCAGTCATGTTTCATGTTTCTCAATTATAACTCATGGTTTCTATTGCAATTTATAAATCATTGTTCACATGTCATGATTTAGAAGTCATGTTGTATAACCTACATATCATGTTTACAGTTTACATGTCATGATTCCCGGTCCACGTTTCATGATTTCCAAGTCACGCTTCATGGTTGCAGTTCATGTTTACAGTCCACAGTTGATGTCTTTCACGTGCATGTTTTCATATATCATGTTTACAGTTTATATTTTTGATAAGTGCGGTTTATACCAATTTATTCCTGCATTCTTAGCTTACTATTTTATTAGGTTTCATGTCATTTAATGTATTTTGTAGTTTCTTTTATGTTTTATTTGTAGGAAGCATTGGAACATGGACCTTGGGGAAATTTAACTTGTTTTGGGACCTTACGAACGCATTGGAAGAACGCGGGAAGAGCGGAAAACATAGAAAACATCATCCAGAAAAATGTCTGGCGTCGCGACGCCCACTTCCTACAGTCGCGACGCCCATACGAATTTCTACCATAGTAATTTCCCGCAGATCAAGCGTCACAACGCCACATTGCGGCATCACTATACTGTGTCAGTCATCCAGAAACATCAGAAATCAGGGTTTTACATGCACAATGACTCCAGACCTTCCCTATAAATACATATTATTTATATATTATTATTTTGCTCGGGAGAGAAGCACTGAAGATATCTTTATATTATTTTGCTGATCGAGTTTTGTTTATGCGTCCTGATGAGAGACGGGTACAAATAGAACTTATGAATACGGTGGAAGATCTAGAAGATGAGATATTATTTATGACCAAGTAAACAAAGTTAAAGTTGGTAAAACTAATAAATTCAAAATGGAGCGCATGAAATACAAGACACACATGGAGGAAAAGTATAATTTTTATGACTTTGTCTTGGATTCCACGTAAATTAATTATGTATTTTATTTTTCTATTAAGTCAAATTATGTTTGAATTTTCTAATGACATTGTATATATATAGGCGTGGATATTTAAAACTATTGGAATTTTGGCTTCAGAATATGCCATCAAAGGCGACGTGTTTATCCTCGCGTTAAAAAGTGGACAATCCGTGGACAACTGACAGATATGGCTATAATGAGTTTACTTAATAGACCTGATGATAAGGTATTAATTTACATATGATTAGTTGGAGTTAAATAATTATAATTGGTAAAAATTCTCATCCATTTATTTTTCAGTTACATACCAAACAAGTATTGAGGCCCACAAAATATGAAAAGATTACTCCATATTGGACATCTGTGCGGCCTTATTGTACCTATATCCCCCAATTGGTAGAATAGGTCAACACAATTCTTTCTTTATATATCATGGTCAGTTATATTGAAAATAATTAGATGTTAATTATTTAATTTTTTTCAGTTTGAGCGACTTATCAGAGGTGAAAATATTTTTTGATGATGTCATGGATGAAGATTAGAAAGTGTACTAGAAGGTGATAGAGATAACGATGAGGATGAGGTAATATTATGAAGGAAATTATTATATAAATTTTCTTATAAGTTAGTTGTTAACTATATATTAACTATAATAGTTAACTTTATTCTTCTGCTTACTTGAACAAAATGGCGTATGGATTATGTTATGAGGAGATTGAATAACATTGATCTTGAAATATCTTCCATGCACTCATTCATGAATGAGATGTCAAAACAAGAATGTCAAAATAAGAGAATGAGTTTATGAAAACTATGCTAAAAAAATGGAAACAGAGATGGTCGAGTAAAGACGTTTCAGGGAAAGTGTCATATTTTTTTTATAAACACATATAATCTGTCATTTACACATTCTTATTATGGGCTATCATATAAGGTAAAATAATTGTTCAACGAAAATACTACTGGAACTATATTCTGTTACATGTCTGGAGCGGTCCAATCAGATGCCATTGGAGGGGGCATGATTTTAAGTGGATCAAAAGAGGTAACACACATTCCATTTTTCCGTGGAAGTTCATTGCCTTCGTTTATTTGACTATTACACATTTGCTAATCATTTCATGGACTATACCCATTGTCATCATTCCATGTTGGCGAATAACTAGGACCATAGTTTCCACCCCGATACCAAATGCTTCTGATTGTGTTGTTGGTGCGAACTCCTGACTTTCATGAAAAATATCTACGTTATTTGCTGAATGTGTCAAATGAGACTTTATCGAAATTTTAGAATATGTCATCACATAAAAAGAAGTCAAACCGTGGTTTCTCGCTTGAGAATTTAGAGTCAATAGAGTTTTAACCATTTCATCACTCGTAATGTCCACGAGGAATCCTTCGCGACCATCTGTACCAAAAGTATATATAAAAACTGTCTTTAAAGAAACACCGTATTCATTTGAACTTTTGCCGATCTTCGCAAAGATTTTTTCAATTAACTAATCAAATGTGACATCATTTCAAACAACAATCACAGTTGATATTCCATTATTATAATCTATTCTACCATTTTCTGAAGTTATCCATGATCTATCATACCATATCTTCAACACAATTAAATCCATTAAACATGTACAATCACTTAAAATGAAAAAGTTTTTTTTTTTTTATTATTTCTAATTTAAAAAGGTGTCTGGGAGCCCGCAGGGACGCCCAAATACATTCCCAAGATTTCTGGGCGCTCGCGTGGGCGCCCACACAGAAAATAGGCGCCCACGCGATCGCCAGCATATGACTACGCACGTGGGCGCCAGCGCAAGAATATGGGTGCATGCGCGAGTGTTGACGATGTGGCTCGGGTGCCAGCGTGGGCGCTCGGGCGATTGGCAGATCGTCCACCGTAAAATTTATCAAAAATTGTGATAATTAAATATTACTAACCTTATTTGATTAATTTCAAGAGATGAAATGAGCTTTCAAGATTTTCTGAATAATGTTATTAAAAGATTTTCGTCAAAAAAGTGTGTGATTAGTGGAAGTTTTGTTGTCATGATTGGTAAGATTTTACTTTCTTTTTTTAACTTGAAAAGGAGGGTAATTTGGTTTAAAAAATATTTATAAATATTTATTTGGCTATTAGAAATATTTTTAAGATCATTGATTAATATTTATATGGGATAAATGAAAGTAGTTATATTTGTAAATTTCCCGTCATCATTTCCCCTCACTTCATCGTCGATTGATCTACCTAATGATGGTGCCGGTGACTTGTAATTTTCCTCCATTGAAAACGATAAATTATGAAGGTCAAAATTTTAAATATAAATTTACTATGAACGAAATTCAATTATTAGTGATATTTATTTCATTACACAGGGTCAACAATGAAAATTTTCATATGAAATTTTATGTCAACGAACACTGGAAAATAGTTACTGGCTGTGGATAATAGATAGTAGTCCATGATGAGGGTTACCAACGACAATATCTGTCGGAAAATGGTTGCAAGAGACTATTATTTATTTATTAGTAATATCTGCTGGTTGGAAAATTCTAAAATATAATGGAAATATTACGTCATTTATGTAATATATCGTACCACATGTTAATATATTAAAAAATTATTAAATAAATAAAATTTGAATCACACATGTCCTTCATTTATTAGTGGGTGATATCACGTCATTTATGTTTTTGTTGCACCAAATAATTACTCCTATAAACAGGTATAGTATGAATTTATGTACTAATAATTAAAAAGAAAATCTTAGAAGCATGAGCATCAATGATTGAGTAATGCCATACACAAATTCTTCATACAAGTATAGAAAGTGACTTGGGAACTATCATAAGGCCATACCGTTTATTTTGTGACTTGTCGGAAAATGAGACCAGTACTTGCGGTGTTGTTTGTGAACAGTGAAACGAATTTAAAGCTAGACAGAATGATGCAACAGATTTGTAATAGCAAAAGGTGAAAGCGATTCTGGAGTGGATATTAAGTACGATGAATTTGAACTTGAAGTGTCCAGGCCAACTCCATGTCTAACATCTGAATCTGGCTTTACTGGTTTCCAAGATTCAGCTAGAGATGAGAGCACATTTACAACATGTCCCATGTCAGGCCTCTGGAGAGGTTCAGTTGTGCAGCAGTGATCAGCCAGCTCGGATACAGTGCTTACGCAAGCAAGTGTTTCTTCGTCCAGCTGAATTGTTTTGTCAATGGCCATTGTGTCACTGTCACGGTTTATATGCATATTCCGGAACCAGGTGACAAGGTGGATGACATTCTCAGGATCTGAATGGGATGCATCAACGGCTTTTCTACCTGTGATTAACTCCATCAAGATCACTCCAAAGCTATACACGTCAACCTTTGCAGTCATTCTTCCGGTTACTGCCAAAATATATGTAACTATGAAGTTTAGGACAAAATTGAAAAAATACAATTGAATAATCGGAACTGAAATAAACCGAATCTTAATTTCAGTTACCTATATATTCTGGAGCAAGATACCCAAAAGTTCCAGCAACCTTGTCATGATGGAATGTTTTCCGTTTTCCGGAACTAGACGAACCAATCCGAAATCTGCAATTTTAGCCCTCATATCATCTCCAAGGAGAATATTGGATGGTTTAAGATCTCTATGAATAAAACTTTGATGTGCTAAGCCATGTAAATACTCAACACCTCTTGCAACATCCAGGGCAATGTTCAACCTTCTATTCCATTCAAGAGGTTTCAGTCCCTCAATCTCCCAGTTGAATAAATGCCTACTAAGGGTACCCTGGGGCATCAATTCATAAACAAGAAGCCTCTCATGTCCATCTAAACAATAACCAAGAAATACCACCAGACGTCGGTGTCTAACCTTTGTAAGAAATGCTACTTCTGACTCAAATTGAGCTATTCCCTGCTCATTTACAGCTCCTAATTCCATCCTCTTCACTGCAATCTCAGTTCCATCTCTCAACTTCCCTTTATACACAGCTCCAAAACCACCTCTTCCCAATTTATTTTCCTCACTGAAATTATTAGTTGCATTCCTCAAAACTTGAATTGGTATAACCATTTTTCCAAACTCAACAGAGTAAACTTGAATAGGAATTGTTTTAGAAAATTTCCGGTTTCTGATATACAAACAGATACCTAATCCAACAATAAAGAAACCACCGACAACACCTATTATCGAAAAAATTGTACCAATATTTGAATTCTTACTCCCACCTCCATCATCAATAGGTGGTGTCCTTGGCGGAGTACCGATATCTCTTTCAATATCAGGGTTCCCATCTGTAATGACAATCAAATTTTCTCTAAAATTTGGCACTCTGCCACGAATTTGATTGTTTGATATGTCTAATGTCTCAAGATTAGACAGAGTTGTTAGCTCATTTGGTATAGTGCCATTAAGTGAATTATTTGAAATTATCAAATATTTCAAAGATGCAAGCATAGAGAAATTAGAAGAAATTATACCCGAAATCCCCAAATTTTGGAAATTAATACCCGTAATGTTTCCTCCAACATCACATGAAATCCCGATCCAAGCCTGAGATGTGTCACAAGGATCATTGCCTTTCCAACTCTCGGCAAACACCATTGGGTAACCCATTGATTCCGCAATGGACAACAAAATATTGACCCGATTATCACAAGCAACACCAGGATCATCTAAGCAAAAACTATTAGACCCAGTTGTCATAAGCAGAGTAACTTTTGAATTATTAAATCTTGGAGTTGGACCCTGAAGCAAATTGTTTGTCAAATTGATGGTAGCAAACTCAGGATGATTATTATATGATGAAACAGGAACAACACCTGTCAACTTATTATCGCTCAAGCTCAAATCTCTCAAAACATTGAGCCTGGATAAATCTGGCAAAGGACCTGTCAAATGATTTTCATGAAGCGAAAGCGCAAGCAAATAAGCCATGTCTTGTACCACTGAAAGATCTCCATTGAGCTTTGTTTTACTCCTCTGGCCATGCAACAAAAGCCTTTGAAGTGAAGACTTGCCAACACTTGGTGGAATTCTTCCTTGGAGATTGTTGTTACCCAAATCCAAGTGGAATAATTTAGGAAACGTATCTACTCCGAAAAAATCCGGAATGGTCCCGGAAATATTGGCCTCGTTTGCAGAAAAAAGTTCCAAACCCGTGGCATCTGTCAAACTTTCAGGTATTTCCCAAGAAGAGAGTGGATTATTATCTATGCTAAAACGTCGTAAAGAAATTAATCCTGTGAAAAAATCAGGAGGCATGTATGAGAAGCTGTTGTTATCAAAATACACAATTTCAAGCTGACTCAACCCGGAAAGACTTGGAATTGGTCCTGTGAGATGGTTGCTATATAGCTGCATTACTGCCAATGAAGAGAGGTTTTTGAGACTGGGAGGGAGGGTCCCTTTCAGATTTTGGTTGTAGAGTTGGATAAGGGTCACTTTTCCGTTATCAGAGCACGAAACTCGGTTCCATTGACACGGGTCCATGTCGGTCCAGTTTAAGTGTTTCGGGTTTCCCAGGCTGGCTTTCAGATCTTGCATGGCAGCGACTTCTGGGCTGGACATGGATTGAACTGAGACTGTGAAAGTGAGAAGAGAAAAGAAGGAAAAACAAAGATAGCTTGCCTTCATCTTCTTGGGAGAAAATGAAGTAGCTTAGTGGGAAAAATATTGAAAGACAAGTTACTAAGTTCTGCTAATTTGGAATCCGTATGTAAAAGACAACAGCTTGTTTCCAAGACGGCAATGGGGAAGAAGGCTGAACAGTCCATATGTCCAATCATCTGTGTCCCTAAGGTTGTTGTTGTGGTGTTATTATTATTATTTGTAAATGGTGGAAATATTATTAAAAGGAAAAAAGAGATGAGATCACGAAAGTAAAAATCGGTGTTTTTACAATCGGATGGATAATCTAAAACGTTTAATGGCTGGTTCTATTGAATTAATTGTTCCAATTGAATCGATAAAATTGAATGATATTATAAATAATTTTAATTAATTAAAAATTATAAAAAATATTATATTTTAATTTTTGATTTAGAAAAAAGAAAATTTAATAACCGACTTGGTTCAATTAATTGGTTTTGACTAGTTTTTAAAGGTATGATTTTTAAGACTTAAACAAATCAGACTCGTGGACGATATCTAATTTGGCCGGTTTAATTGACCAGTCCAATCCAATTTTCAAAACATGAGTAAAAATAAGCTAAGAAAATATGTATTTGGGATCTCTAATCAATAAACATCCGCAAAGAGAATTTTTAGAATGGGCATCAGAGGCAAACACAAACAAATAAAACGTGGCAAAACGAATCAACAAATTGAATTTATATCGAATCATAAATTAATCGAATCAAAATATGATGGATTCGTATTCGATTCGATTATTAAACGAATCATAATATCATGATTCGTATCCGATTCGTTTATTAAACGAATCTAATACGAATATTCGTTTAGTTATGATATTATTTAATAACATAATTTACCATAATTTATTTACATTAATTTTTCATAAATATATACATATGAAATATGTAATTAATATATTTACTAAAAAATATCTCACCAAATATCGACAATATTATTTTTTTCTATGGTAATTAGTCATAATTTCTCGAATTTTAATTGAAAAATAACAATAACTAGTAAAAGAAAATAATAAAACGAATCCTAAATGAATAAACGAATCAATAAGTTTAAATTCTTATTCAATTCATTTAATAAACTAATCGAATTGAATTGACATATTTATTAAACGAATCCATTTTTTCAAACTCGTATTTGCTCTAAAGCAAATCGAATCGAACGAATAAATGAATTATAACCCAAATGTAACATCCTCGATCTGGGAGATGTTACCGGCAGGGGATAGACCGTACTATCCCCATAAGCCTCTGATTTCTGATAACTGCTATTCTTATCTCACTTATATATAAACCCATGTATGGGACCATAGCCCAACTCTCCGACCATGTATGCATAATACTCTTACTATTAAGTATTCTGATTAAATACACATTTCATTAATGACAATAACTTCTATAGTGCAATATACATGTGACCATTACTGTATAACATAAATGTTACAAGACACTCTCTGACTCTGACTGAACTGGACTTAATCCCTGACTTGACCCGGTGGACTCCATACCCTAGTGACTGCATCAGTATCCGTCCTCCCGAGCTCATACTCCGAGAATACCTGCAAAATTAAAAAACTGGAAGTGGTGGGGTGGTTAGATCGTTTGAACGATTTAAGTGAGTGGACAATTTAAAATAAAAACTGAAATACTATAATGAAAACATTTGGTTCTAAAACAAAATTCAAGAAATAACTTTATAAGAAACCTTTTCTTATCCGAGAATTTTGAACTCTCTTTTCTGAAAATCTCGTTTGAAATCTCTTTGTAAAAACCATTTTTCCTGAAAATCTCTTATAAAATTGTTATTTTCTGAAAACTTTCTTTTCAAAAAACCTTTTCTGAAAACTGTGTCTAGAAATTATTTCTGAAATCTGTAATTGTGTTTGCAAAACTGAAGTATGTGGGAGTTACGTATCGTCGTCCTCCCATACGTCTATCTAGAGCCAAGAGTTCAAATCCATGACTTTAAGGAGTTACGTATCGCCGTCCCCCAAAGTATGCCACTCATGTCCCTGAAACTAGTGGTCTTGGGGCGTTACGTATCACCGTCCCCCAAGCCACTGAACTAGAACTGGAGGTGCAGATCTATGCTACCCTCCAAGCTCTGAAACTAGGATCTATGGGCATCCGTCATCCCTAGTCCTGAACTATGATCTGGGGACATTACGTATCATCGTACCCCTAGTCCTGTATATGTGCATATGCCATCCGTCAATTCCAAGTATGAAACAAGTTACATACTCATGTGGGTTTTTCCCCATGCCTCGAAAATATAACACTCATGTTTAAAAATATTTATTCTCTAAATCATTTCTTAAACATGCTGAACAAAATATAACTAATAATAAAATTCGCTAACGCCCTAAAAGCGAAAAGTAAGTCTGATTTAAACAATAACATAATGAAAATCAACTTAAAAGAAAATGTCCACTCACAAATTTTGGAATTTGGCTGGCACTGAATCCCCTCATCGAAGAAGATTGTGGTTCTTGTGGATAATCTATGATCGGAAACTTAATTAGCATATACGTTGTAAAATGAGCTTCGAAACTTAGCTAAGTTTATTAATACATCAATATGTTTTATCTACAAGGCTTATCATGCTTGTGTCTTGATGTAAGGTATGTATACGAACTGATATGAGACCTATGAGGCGGCCTCTAACATGCTAGGGTGGAATTGGGATGGTTTAAAACTGATTTTGGGAAATTCCTCTTTAAACTTGGGATATTACCTTAGGTCATAGATTTCTCGGGCTCTCTTTCTATACCACCCACTTTAACTTACATTGTATTCATAACCATCTTATTTGATTAACTACATTATATCACTATCCGACGATCCTCCCACACCATCATTATATTATAGGGTGGTGTGGTTTTCTTGCTATATCTGAAAACATACCATGGAACTTTGGACTACACCCTGTTTTCTGTCTGTTTGAACTCTTACATTATTTTTCTAATAAGATCGCCTTAGTCTTTCTCTTGGCTTAACTTCTATTTCATGTCTAGTACTTTTGAACTTTAGATCGAGAGGGAATTCCTCATCTTACCTTACACTACGGTCACACTATAGTTCTTATGGTATATAAAAAACAACCTCATTTTCAGATCTTTTGTTATACTCCACTTACTCCAACTCATTCCCCACACTTTCTATTTCTTGACTGTCTAGACTTATTATATCCATTCTATAAGAAGACATATTCTAAGAGCCTTCTTGCTGAGAACTCAACACCCTCTTAACTTATTCTGTATAACTACTGGGCTAGGCTTTTCTACTTTTACTTAAGGATCTTTTATCTTTATAGGTATTTGTGCTTTTTGTAACTGGGTTCCTTTATCTCGGCTTTGACTCTGGAAAGTATATACTGTTAGATAATTATGACCCATAGCATCACTATTTGTACAGAACATGGTGTTGTTGTACAAATTAACTATGTGACAAAGGAAATTGCTCTTTTATCATTTGTAATTGGATTACCGGGATATATAAATGATAAAAGTCCATGTGATTAGTACCAGATTATTAAGATATGAGACAATATTAATCCACGTAAGGTTTAATCATTAATATCCCTAGTCGTAGTATTATCGAGACTGGACATCGATAATGCAGAATAGGCTAGTATTACACTTGTGCGTGTTATGGAAGCGTAACAACATAGTTCTCATATATTTGGGTATTGGATACTCATGTAAGTGTAATAAGAGATTCTGTTTACCGATGGTACGGAAACAGCTTCGCTCTGGATAGACCCATCGAAATCCCATTGGTAGTATGACTATGTGTCTATGGGAATCTGAATCAGGGGTAGGTGTATTTGGTCTTAACCTGAGACTTGCATCGCTAATACTTGTGACAATCAGTATACTTTGGTTTTGGTCGTCCAGGGCTTTAACAGGTTCTGTGTACGCCTTTTCTAGGTACACTGAGAATCGTAGTATATTGGGTGTGATGTCAAGATGGAATATCACTTCAGTCATATAAAGATGATGATCACGTAGGATACGGAACTGGTACTCTAATATGCTGCAGCTATCGGGATAATATTGTTGGTTTTATTCTAGGTCCCAAGATCATCAAACAAGCATGAATATTAGTGTGAATACTTCAAAGGAGGTAGCGGAATACTCACATCGATCGGTTGAGACGAATTTGATGAACAAAGACTCCAAGATTGCTCACTGGATTAGGCGTCCACTGCAGCAGAATTTCAGTCCACTGTTTTTCAGTTTTGAGTGTTGAATTTGAGCTCCAAATCTTCGTCGAATGATTCCCGGCTCATGGGTGAGTTTCCCTAACACCTTCGCAAGTCTCTCGGAGTGCTAGCTCCGCTTGATTTTGCCACAAAATCAAGGCACACATGCTTCCCTTCTCACGCCAAAAATGAAGAAACCAGTGAGTGTGTTCACTGCCCATTTGGGCGTGAATGAGAGAGAGAAAATGATGAAGAAGAAAGTGTGTTAATTGGTTGGTAAATGTTAAAATATATCTTATATACTTTGATTTAATTTATCAAAAGTCAAACAATTGATTTTAAATCATTTGTCATATACCAAATATTTAAAGTTGGTATATGTACATCACCACCAACTTTGAGTGTCCAACACTCAATATCAAACCAACTAACCACATCTTTCATTCAATCAATCACATCAATCAATCAAATGTCACATCACTCAAAGTGATATGTGATTTGACGCTTGATGTGACGAATGATTTGATGCTTGATGTGACTTGCGTTGCCGCACTCGAATTCGAAATACGAATGCGCTCGCAATCACACTCGGGCTCGGGTTCGCTAATTCCCAATTAGCGAATTTTCCGTTACGTCGTAATTAAATGATTACGCCTAGCGAATCCACTATTCACGTCGCTAACGAATTAATTCTAAATTAATTCGCTCGCCCGAATTAAAATCTAATTTCAATTCCGCGTCGAAATCTAATTTCGTTCAATATATCGAATATATTAACTTTACCGATTAATTCCAAATTAATCATTTTCTCTCATTAGACGATATTTTATCCCAGATAAAATATCTCCGTAATTAATCCCAGATTAATTTTCTCTCTCATCAAATTAATCCCAGATTAATAAATGTGCGAGTCATACGTCATCGGTGTATCATTGGGAAGCGACCCATGAGATCCCCGAATATGTTGGCAGTAAATACGGTCGTCGGAGTATCCGAACACGTACGTACCAAGTACCACGTCCTACCGATTTACAAGACAAGGTTAGCTTCTAGCAAAACGCCATGCCTACCCAATTCTCCGGAAATATTCTTACAGGAATATATAAGGATCTATATCAAGCGTAGTATACCAAGTATCTTGCATATCGGCCCAGTATCGGATAGTCACGTGCTAGGCCTGGGGCTGGATAAGTGTCTGCCCCGTACGAAGCACATGTCGGATGTCTGGTAACTAGTCTCTATAATCGGATATACATGACCTTGTCATAATATCCCGATGGCTGCAGCACCTCAGAGTACTAATACCGTATCCTGCGTGACATCATCTCCACTATGACTGGAGTGATACTTCCGTCTTGACATCACACCCAATACTCTACGATTCTCAATATACTCAGCTTCGGCGTACACAGAACCGGTTAGAGTCCTAGACGACCTCAACTATAGTATATTGATTGTCGTAAGCATTAGCGGTGCAAATCTCAGGTTAAGACCAAATACACCTACCCTGATGTCGGACTCCCATAGACACATAGTCATAATACCAATGGGATTCCGAGGGGTCTATCCAGAGCGAAGCTGTTTCCCGTACCATCGGTGAAACACAACCTCCTATCGCACTTGCATAAGTATCCAATACTTAAGTATATGAGAACTACGTCGTTGTGCCCTCACAACGCGCACAAGTGCGATACCAGCCTATTCCGCATTATCGATGTCCAGTCTCGATAATACTACGACTAGGGATATTTAATGATTAATCCTTCGTGGACTGATACTGTCTCATATCATCTCAATCCAGGAACTATTCATATGGACCTCTCTTCATTTATACATCTATGGTGATCTAATCACAAATGATGAGAGTGCAATTTCCTTGTCACATAGTTAATTCGTACAACAACACTATGATCTGTACAAATAGTGACGCTATGGGTCATATTATCCAACAAATATGACAAGGTCATGATTATCCGATTATAGAGACTAGTTGTTAGTGATCCGATATGTGCTTCGTACGGGGCATACACAATTCCAGTCCCAGGCCTAGCATGTGACATCCGATACTGGATCGTAATACGCAATACTACGTATACTACACCTGACAAATATTATATATTCCATTAAAGAATATTTCTGGAGAATTGGGTAGGCACGGTGCTTTGCTAGAAGCCAACCATGTCTTGTAAATTGGTAGGAACGTGGTACCGGGTACACACGTATTCGGATAGTCCGATGACCGTATTTACTACCAACATATCCAAGGATCTCTTGGGTCGCTTCCCAAAGATTCACCGATGACGTTTGACTCGAACAGAATTAATCTGGGATTAATTATGAAAGAGAGAAAATTAATCTAGGATTAATTGTGAAATAATTTATCTGGGATAAAATTCAAATATTAGAGAGAGAACGATTAATTTGGAATTAATCGATTAAATAATATATTCGATATATTAAATTAAATTAGATTTCAAAGTGGAATTAAAATTGGATTTTAATTCGGGCGAACAGATTAATTTAGAATTAATTCACGAGCGACTTTCGTAATAATTTTGCGAGGCATTATTATTTTATTAAATTTGATTTAATTAAGTCGTAACGGAAAATTTGTTAATTCGGAATTAACGAACCGGAGCCCGAAATGTGTTTATCGGGCCCACTCGGATTTTGAATTTAAAGTGGGGCCCACAAGTCACATCACTTGTCACTTTACTTACTTTTTGGTGATGGAAGTTAGTGAAGACTTTTGATGTTAGCTTGTTTCTTACACTTTCATTATTTTAATTGATGTGTAAGACCTTTTACCGACTTTGGAAGATTTGGTAATACATTATTGATTTTTGGAAAATCAAACCAAGAAACATATTACACTCTCTCCCTCTCATGCTTGCTATGACCGAATACTTTCCCCTCTCTATCTCTTAAAGTGGCGTGAACCTAGGGTTCATGTTTGATGATTTTTTGATTCAAAAATCTTGTATGCTAGCACATCAAATGAGTCAACAAAGGTGATAGGGAAACTATCCCCTTGAGTTTGGAATTCAAATATCAAGCTTGGAGCTAAACCGTTCATACAAAGTAGAGCTTGGAGCACTACACAAAGGTTGGAAATTTTTGTTATCTACACATCCACCAATAGCCGATCATTGTGAGTATTTTTCCGCAATCTCACTTTTTTTATTCACACATGTTTATGCTTAATAGATCATTGGCATGTTCTAGGAGAACCTAACAATGGTATCATGAGCCAATTTAAGCATGAAATGTATTAGGGTTCATAGACTTAATTTTGGGGATTTTGTGATTTGAACATGATTTCCTCAAATTGAATGTTTGGTTATGCTTTGATTATGATAACTTAGAGTTATGCATGCTTAATTTTGAGAAAAATTGATTAGATTAATATTTCCCAAATTGTATGTCATGGCCGAAGCATATGGACCTTAAAAGCTCATGGTGTTTTTTTGATTTTTAGACCATTGGATGTGTTTAAATGCATGCGATATATTGATTTGTGATTTAATTGGATTGAAATCAAAATTGGATATATAATTGCTATATTGCCGTGAGCTTGAAGAAGCATGTTATGAGTTGATTTTCCTTCAATTTGTGTTTGACATGAATTGGAAATGTAGAGCATGATTAATTGAATTGATTAGTGTTTTGGAAGCATTAGATTAATTAATTAATTATGGTAATTACACTTAAATTGAATTAATTTGTAATTTTGAATGATAAGTTAATTTAATTTATTGTATTTGGGCTTAATGGGCTTGGTTGGGCCAAGTTTGGTTTAGGATAATTGGTTGGATCCAATTGGGCCTAAAACCATTTTCATAAAGTCCAAATATGATAATTGGGCCTTTAAAATTTTAATTGGGCCTAATGGGCCTAAATTGATTTTTGGCATATGGTGATTCCTAATTGGTCCTTGACATCTTGGGTTTGACCCATAATTGCCAAAGCCCATGCCTAAAGAATTAATTAAAAGACCATTGGACTTTAATTGAATAGTATTGGATACTAATTGGGCATTTGAGACCCATAAAGATTGGATTTGGAATCCAAGTCTAAAAGGCACTATTAAAAGTGTAATTATTTAATTTGGAATTAAATATGAATTAGTATTGAATATAATTTAAATTTGATTTGAAATTGTAGTTCGATATAATTCAAGAATACGTACTTTGAGTATTTATTCTTAAACGAGTTGGACTCGCGCAAATCAAATCGTTGTTTGAACATTGGATGGTCATTAATTCAAAGATTAATTAATTGGATTAGATTGATTGAATAACATGCTTTGTATGAATACTTGGATGTATGAATGAATAATGTATATCGGATGGATATTAGAAGGGTGAGGGTAATTTTGGAAATTATTGTAATAAATTTAGATTTTATTAAATTGGACTTGCATGTCCAGCCTTTATCTCTTGACTCTTTGTAATTCTATTCTCAAAAATTCCCCTCAATGTAAATGAGGTTTCTTTAATGTATTATGTAATTGGGTAGAAGTTAGAATAGTGCTAGCCGGGGAGAGGAAAGGGAGAGATTTGTTCTAGGAACAATTTGTTGTATATCCATTCGTATATCATTATTAATTTTATCGCGCCTTATTATGCTTTTAGAATGCATGCTTAAGGGTGTATGATGAGAACTAATTAAAGATAATAAATTGGTTGCCAATTTACGCGAAAAACCCTCATTTTATATTAAGCGTTTTTCCTTCCATTGAGTGATTCTCTCTCAAGATCCAAGATTGTCATTGGTTTGTTGTCCAAAGTCAAGACCTTTGTCCATCGCGGATGTGTTTGAATCACGAAAGCTTTGTTCCATATCGTACGTCTTGGGCAAGTTGTGATTTGTTGGCTAAAGTCAAGGTCACTTCTTGTTCATCGACCTCGATTACGAAGCTTTCCCACTGTCAATGGGTCACGCTTAACTAGAATCATTAAGCTTGTTGAGCCAAAGCCAAGACTTAATTGATTTATAGGAAAAGGTTAGGGAATATATTGGATATATTGACATATATTGGATATATGTTTCGGACTTGGAGGTCCACCTACCGGCTCTAGGAATTGGATGGGATCCAATTGATCTTAGAGATATACCTAGTTAAGTTTCATACAACTTGTTGGCCAAAGTCAAGGTTGTGTGTTATTTAACGGGATCCTAGCCCACTAGGAAACAATGTTTCCCGAGTACTCCACAGAGGGTTAGAGGCTCACCGAAAAATAGTGGGAGACAAGTATTAAATTTGCAATTTCGTTTAACTACTTGCCAATACGCGCTCATTTTATTTTTCGTCATTAATAAATATATTAGTTAGACTAATATTCAATTGTTGTTTTAATTTAACAGTTGGACTGTATTCAAACTACTTTATTTGTAGTTGGTTATATAATTGGATTATAGTAATCAATACATTTGAATGTAACCGATCAATTGTAGTTGATTATATAGTTAGACTATAGTAATCATTATATTCAATTGTACCCGAAATCGTTGATTGGATAGTTGGACTATTGGAAACAAGATAACTGAAAGATTGGCATTTAGAACATAATCTTGAAAGAAAATATCTTTAAACAGCTCCAATTTTCAGATTGGGAATAGAACCTCAGGATAGTCTTGGGAGCTGGGAAGTTATTTTATTTGATAGAGAAATCTCTCGGGCCTGAGCCCGGAGTTGAGCAAATAGTAGAGCATGAGCTTTGAAAGACTATGATGATGATAACTTAAGTGCTCAATCCTTTATGCTTGCTGCAATGATACTTTAATTTTGTCGTCAAAACTAAGGATTAAATCCTTATACCATGATGTTGAAATTAAAGATCTTCATGGATCTAACCTTAGATCTTAGAAGTATGAATTGCAAAAGAAGCTCTTTCGCTCGCGTATGTCAGAAGATACGGCTGTCAAGCATCAGGTGTTGCATATGATTGCTGACATCAAACATCTAGGTTAGCTGGGCAATACCTATGAGGACGAGACTTCCAAAGATTTGATCTTACAGTCTCTGCCTGAAAGCTGGGGCAGGTTCATTATGAACCAAGAGAAAACTATTGGAGAGTTGATGGCTATGCTCAAGGAGGCAGAGCCAGAGCTTCTAAAAAGAGCAAAGGCAAAATCGTCACTGTCTTCTGGGAAGACAAATGACATATCCCAAGATGTATGCCTAAACTGTGGCACATAGAGTCACTGGAAGCGTGACTGCTGTATGGACAAGGCAGACATAAAAGGAAGTGAAGGCGAGCAAGGATCCGGCTTCAGATATGTTTGTTATAAACATGTCCACTACTAGTTTTAAAATTGGATTTATGATACTGGATGTGGTACATAAATATATTTTATTAAATTTGATTTAATTAAGTCGCAACGAAAAATTTGTTAATTCGGAATTAACGAACCCAACCCCGAAATGTGTTTATCGGGCCCACTCGGATTTTGAATTTAAAGTGGGGCCCATAAGTCACATCACTTGTCATTTTACTTACTTTTTGGTGATGGAAGTTAGTGAAGACTTTTGATGTTAGCTTGTTTCTTACACTTTCATTATTTTAATTGATGTGTAAGACCTTTTACCGACTTTGGAAGATTTGGTAATACATTATTGATTTTTGGAAAATCAAACCAAGAAACACATTACACTATCTCCCTCTCATGCTTGCTATGATCGAATACTCTCCCCTCTCTATCTCTCAAAGTGGCGTGAACCTAGGGTTCATGTTTGATGATTTTTTGATTCAAAAATCTTGTATGCTAGCACATCAAAAGAGTCAACAAAGGTGATAGGGAAACTATCCCCTTGAGTTTGGAATTCAAATATCAAGCTTGGAGCTAAACCGTTCATACAAAGGAGAGCTTGGAGCACTACACAAAGGTTGGAAATTTTTGTTATCTACACATCCACCAATAGCCGATCATTGTGAGTATTTTTCCGCAATCTCACTTTATTTATTCACACATGTTTATGCTTAATAGATCTTTGGCATGTTCTAGGAGAACCTAACATATACATATATATATATATATATGCCAGGTTGCTTACCTGTTCCGCATTACAAATTTTCCTGCCTCTTCTAATCTGCATAACTTAGGACCTTATAGTGCAGGGTCAGGTTCTTTATGTACCTCTTGTCCAATATTGTTGTTCATCCCATGGGTTTGTACTAAGGAGGTTGGTTTTGGTAACACCTCTAGGAGCTTAACTGTATGCATGTTTTTCCTTAAACTGCACTTCTTGCTATAGACGAGGACGTTGGTGATTCAATTCTAGTTATAGTTCATACTTCCTTCATACTTTTACTTTCATTGCTACTATAAATCTGGTTACAGTGTTCCACACTATCTTATTTTTCATAACTTAGTGATGTCAAAGGTCGTTACTTAAATAGATGTAAGTATATCGTATCTTGAGGAATCACTTGTTATTCTAATTGTAACTTTGCAATAACTTATTTTCTTGAACTCGTAGTGGCTAAGGCTATCCCAAACCCGTAGTGGTTTGGTCAACTTAGACTAGGGCTGGGTACTTCTTGTAAATTATGCTAGCTAAAACGTAATAGAACCTTGGTTTCATTTCAATGCCGATGAACCTTAATGTTACGCACTTTAGTCTTTGCTTACTAGATATTCTTTCCTACCATAGTTGTACCTTGATAACTTTACTTCCAAACTTTTCCTTAGTATTCTTTCGTCTCATGTTTTATCATATTCTTTCGTCTGATACTGGTTCCTTTCTGAACCACTTCTTTCCTAACTCTTTAACTTAGAGTTGTTACTCATTTTTATTCTATTCTTAAACTATGTCTGAAGGTCCTATGTTCCGGTCTTCTTTCATTATACTTTCATTTATTCCCGGGAGTATCTTGAGTCAAATTTCAAGGTTCATCTCTGCTACTGTTGTTTAACGAGGGTTGGGAGAGTGGGAACCTATCATGAGTGTTAGTGTTCCTAGAACATGCCAAGGATCTCTAAGTAGATTTAGTGTGTGAATAATCAAAATAAGATTGCGGAATTAAACTTACATTGATTGGCTTGGATGATGGATTTCAAAAACTTTGATGTATGTTGAGAGCTCCAAGCTTTTCTTTGTGTTCCAAACTCAATGAATTGGTTTCCCTATCACATTGATTCACTCTTTGAAGTGCTAGCTCACAAGAATTTTTGCAACAAAAACTCAAGGGGAGATGAAGAAGCTCACGGTAATGTGAGGGAAAAATGGAGAGAGAGCTTTTTGTTTTGTGTATTTTATTTTTAAAATCAATTACCATTTACCAAATCCAAGTTCGTATATGTCATTCCAAATAATTAAAAAATAAAGTGTGTTGGATTTTGATTGTGTGTTGAAAAAGCAATCCAATTCTTTCACTCAACCTTAACCACTTCCATCACTAGTCAAACTAGTTGATGTAAGTCAAGTGAGTCCCACAACTTGTAAATTCCGAAATTAAGTCGAACAATCCAACACGCAACTTCGCTCGGGCCCGGGTTCGTTTAATTTCGAATTAACGAATTTACCGTTGCGACATAATTAAATATAATTTAATTGAATAATTATTCCTTGCAAAATTATTATTAAAGTCGCTTACGAATTAATTCTAAATTAATTTGTTTGCCCGAATTAAAATCCAATTTTAATTCCGCATTGAAATCTAATTTCAATTAATATATCGAATATATTATTTAATCGATTAATTTCTAATTAATCGTTCTCTCTATTCTATCCGAATTTTATCCCAGATAAATTCTTGCCGCAATTAATCCTAGATTAATTTTCTCTCTCTCATAAGTAATACCAGATTAATTCTGTTCGAGTCAAATGTCATCGGTGAATCTTTAGGAAGCGACCCATGAGATCCCTGGATATGTTGGCAGCAAATCCGGTCGTCGAACTATCCGAACACGTGCGTACATAGTACCACGTTCTTACCGATTTACAAGACATGGTTGGCTTCTAGCAAAGCATCATGCCTACCCAATTCTCTAGAAATATTATTTTAAGGAATACATAATATGTATCAAGCATATTATACTAAGTATTGCGTATTACGATCTAGTATCGGATGTCACATGCTAGGCCTGAGGCTGAAATTATGTCTACCTCGTACAAAACATATATCAGATCACTAGTAACTAGTCTCTTTAATCGGATAATCATGACATTGTCATATTATCCTGATAGTTGCGACATATTAGAGTATCAGTTCTGTATCCTACGTGATCATCATCTCCATATGATTGAAGTGACACTTCCATCTTGACATCACACCCAATACACTACTATTCTCAATAAACCCAGAAGAGGCGTACACAGAACCTGTTAAAGTATCGGACGACCAAAACCAAAGCATACTGATTGTCGCAAGTATTAGCGATGCAAGTCTCAGGTTAAGACCAAATACACCTACCTTGATTCGGATTCCCATAGACACATAGTCATACTACCAATGGGATTCTGATGGGTCTATCTAGAACAAAGTTCTTTCCGTACCATCGGCAAACAAAACCTCCTATTACACTTGCATGAGTATCCAATACCCAAATATATGAGAACTATGATATTACACTTCCATAACGCGCACAAGTGGAATACTAGTCTATTCCGCATTATCGATTTCCAGTCTCGATAATACTACGACTATGGATATTTAATGATTAAACCTTTCGTGGATTGATATTGTCTCATGTCTTATTAATCCGGAACTAATCATAAGGACTTTTATCATTTATATATATTCAATTAATCTAATTACAAAATGATAAAATATCAATTTCCTTTGTCACATAGTTAATTTGTACAAAAACCGCAATGTCTTTTACAAATAGTGATGCTATGGGTCATAATTGTCCAAAAATCTCCCACTTGGCCTATAGCCAATCACTCAAGTATCTAACACCTGAACTATGTATATGTCGCTCAAACTTTTGCTGAGAAATAGCCTTCGTTAGTGGATCTACAATGTTGTCATCTGATGCGACCTTCTCGATCTTCACATCGCCACGATGTCTGATCTCACGAATCAGATGGAAACATCGAAGTACATGCTTGGATCATTGATGAGGCCGCGGTTCCTTAGCCTGTGCTATAGCCCCGTTATTGTCACAATACAAAGGAACGGGCTCAGCTACTAACGGAACTACTCCTAATCCAACTAGGAATTTACGGATCCAAACTGCCTATTTTGCTGTTGGACAATTACGACCCATAGCGTCACTATTTGTACAGATCATGGTGTTGTTGTACAAATTAACTATGTGACAAAGGAGATTGCACTCTTATCATTTGTGATTAGATCACCTAGATGTATAAATGATAGGAGGTCTCTATGATTTGTTCCTGGATTGAGAATGATATGAGACAATATCAATCCACGAAGGATAAATCATTAAATATCCCTAGTCAGAGTATTATCGAGATTGGACATTGATAAATACGTAAAAGACTAGTATTACACTTGTGCGCGTTGTGAGGGCACAACGACATAGTTCTCTTATATTTGGGTTTAGGATACTCATGCAAGTGTAATAGGAGGTTGTGTTTCACCGATGGTACGAGAAACAGCTTCGCTCTGGATAAGACCCCATCGGAATTCCATTGGTAGTATGATATGTGTCTATGGAAGTCCGAAATCAGGGTAGGTGTATTTGGTCTTAACCTGAGACTTGCACCGCTAATACTTGCGACAATCAATATACTTTGGTTTTGGTCATCCAGGGCTTTAACCGGTTTCTGTGTACGCCTCTTTTGGGTATATCGAGAATCATAGTGTGTTGGGTGTGATGTCAAGACGGAAGTGTCACTCCAGTCATATGGAGATGATGATCGCGTAGGGATACAGAACTGGTTCTCTAAAAAGGTTGCAACCGTCGGGATAATATGACTTGGTCATGATTATCCGATATTAAAGAGACTAGTTGTTCGTCATCCGATTTATGCTTCGTACGGGGCAGACACTGTACCAGCCCTAGGCCTTGCATGTGATCATCCGATACTGGATCGAAATACGCAATACTACGTATACTACGCCTGATATAGATCCTTTATTCCTGTAAGGATATTTCTGGAGAATTGGGTAGGCATGATGCTTTGCTAGAAGCCAACCTTGTCTTGTAAATCGGTATAAACGTAGTACTAGGTACTTACGTGTTCGGATAGTCCGACGACCGAATTTACTACCAACATATCTGGGGATCTCATGGGTCACTTCTCGAAGATTCACTGATGACGTATGACTCGCACTTTTAATTAATATGGGATTAATTAGATGAGAGAGAAAATTAATCTGGGATTAATTACGGAGATATTTTATCTGGGATAAAATATCATATAAAGAGAGATAACGATTAATTTGGAATTAATCGATTAATTAATATATTCAATATATTAAACGAAATAGGATTTCGACACAGAATTAAAATTAGATTTTAATTCGGGCGAACTAATTAATTTAGAATTAATTCGTTAGCGACGTGAATAGTGACTTCGCTAGGCGTAATCATTTAATTACGTCGCAACGGAAAATTCGTTAATTTGGAATTAGCGAATCCGAGCCCGGGATTGTTTGCGAGCGCATTCGCATTTCGAATTCGAGTGCGGCATGTAAGTCAAATCAAGCGTCAAATCATTAGTCGCATCAAGCGTCAAATCACATGTCACTTTGAGTGATGTGACTTGACAACTTGATTGAAAGATGTGACTTGATGGGAGTTGATGGAAAGCATTTGATGGCTTGAAAGACATTAATATTATTTTATTACTGGTATTTGACTTTCAAATTTGTGTATTTGATACACTTAATTCCATTACAACAAAACCATCTCTCTCTCTTCAATTATTCTCCCTCTCATTCTCGGCCTTGGAGGCTATTTTTTCTCCTCTGGTTTTCTGCAGTTCACCGAGAGACAAAGAGAAAAATGGGAAGCAAAAAGTCACGTTTTTGTGGCAAAATCGGGAGTGCTAGCACACTACGAAGACATGCGAAGGTGATAGGGAAGTCCACCCATGAGCCGGGAATCATTTGACGAAGCTTGGAGCTTGATTCTTGAAGCTTGAAGCCGTATCCATGGAGGCCAAAATCAGCCACTGCCGAGCAGTTCACAGTGAGCAGAAAAGAAATTTTTGTTGCCTCCCACGTCGCTCAACCAATCGGTGTGAGTATTCCGCAACTCCCTCGTTGTATTCACTTATGTTTCATGCTTGTTTATTGATCATTGGGACCTTAGCTAACTCCAACATTTACTGACTCAACTACAGTGATATATTCCGCTTCTGTTGTTGAATCGGCAACAGTCTCTTGCTTGGAAGATTTCCAGCTCACTGCTCCGTTGTTCAAACAAAATATGTACCCGGATTGCGACTTACAATCGTCTTTATCAGTTTGGAAAATTATATTGGTAAACCCAATTACCTCAAGTTCTCCATCTCCATAGATTAAGAAAGCATCCTTAGTTCGTCTAAGATACTTAAGGATGTTCTTAACCGCAACCCAGTGACCATCACCTGGATCGGCCTGATAGCGACTACACATGCTCAAAGCGTACGAGACATCATGTCGCGTACATATCATGGCATACATGATCGATCCGACTGTAGAAGCGAATGAGATCCGACTCATGTTGTCTCTCTCATCTTGAGTTTTAGGACACATGTCCTTAGATAGAGAGACGCCATGTGACACTGGCAACAGTCCCCTCTTAAACTGATCCATATTGAATCTCTTCAACACCTTGTCAATGTACGAGCTCTGGGAGAGTCCAAGCAGCTTTCTAGATCTATCCCGGTAGATCTTTATTCCTAGAATAAAAGCTTCTTCTCCCAGATCTTTCATGGAGAATTTTAATGAAAGCCAAGCTTTCACTGATTGTAGCATGGGAATGTCATTGCCAATAAGCAATACCTCATCAACGTAAAGGACAATGAATGTCAGTGCGCTCCCACTAACCTTATTATATACACAAGGATCATCCTCATTTTGAACGAAATCATATTCTTTTATGATCTCATCAAAACGTTGGTTCCAAGAACGTGATGCTTGCTTCAATCCATAAATGGATCGATTTAACTTGCAAACCTTGTTCCATGTTTTGATATGAAAAAACCGTCAGGCTGTTGCATATAAACATCCTCCAAAAGGTTTCCGTTAAGGAAAGTGATTTTGACGTCCATCTGCCATATTTCGTAATCGAAATATGCAGCAATAGCAAGCATTATCCGAATGGATTTAATCATGGAAATGGTGGTGAAAAAGTTTCGTCTTAGTCGACACCATGTCGTTGACGATACCCTTTTGCTACAAGTCTAACTTTGTACGTTTGTATGTTGCCATCCATGTCGGTCTTCTTCTTGAAGACCCATTTACAACCAATAGGCTTTACGCCTTCTGGTGCATCAACCAGTGTCCAAACTTCGTTGGTATACATGGAATCCATTTCAGACTTCATGGATTCTTGCCATAAAGCGGAGTTGATACCTTGTATCACTTCCTCATACGTAGCCGGCTCATTATCCTCAATAAGATTAATATCTACTTGAGGTGAAATCAGAAACCCATACCTCTCAGGTTGTTTTCTAACTCTCTCCGACCTACGCGGTTCATGTGTATAAGAAGATTACGGTACAGTCTTTTTTGCTGATGAACTGTTCGTGTTCCGATAAGGAATCGATGCCATGAACAGTATCACTCCGATTTTCATCGAGTTCTACTTTCATCTCACTTACCACTGTATCTAGGAATTCCCTTTCAAGGAAAACCGCATGTAGAGCAACAAATACCTTGTTCTCTTGTGGGTGGTAGAAGTAATATCCTTTGGTTTCCCTAGGATAAGCTACAAATAGGCACTTATCCGATTTGGGTTCCAGTTTGGTACCATCCAAATGTTTAACGTATGCTCAGCATCCCCAAATCTTTAGGAATGAGAACCCGGTTTCTTTCCTGTCCATATTTCATATGGAGTTTGTTCAAAAAATTGACGGAACCTTATTCAAAATAAGTATTGCACTGTTCAATGCATATCCCCAGAAGGAAATTGGTAGCTCAGTGCGACTCATCATAGACCTTACTATGTCCAACAAAGTTAGTTTCTCCGTTCGGACACACCGTTTAATTGAGGTGTTCCGGGAGGAGTCCACTGTGAAAAAATACCATACTCTTTTAAGTAATCTAGAAACTCATTGCTTAAGTATTCTCCACCACGGTCCGACCGCAAAGTTTTAATACTGTTACCGGTATGTTTTTCTACTTCGTGTAGAAACTCTTTGAATTTCTGAAAGGTTTCCGACTTGTGTCTCATAAGATACACATAACCATAATGTGATGCATCATCCGTAAAGGTTACGAAGTATTCATATCCACCTCTTGCCTGGCTAGACATAGGCCCATATACGTCACTATGTACGAGGGCTAACAGTTCGGTGGCACGTGCATATTTACCACTAAAAGGTGTTTTAGGCATTTTGCCTAATAAACAAGATTCGCAGATGTCATATGAATTTGGATCAATCCGTCCAAGTACCCACTTTTCGAAAGTGTGGATATACGAGTATTGTTAATGTATCACAGACGACAATGCCATATATAAGTTTCATCTTTGTTACTTAATTGAAGCCTTTTGTTTGTCATGTTATATGTTTGAGATTGATTTATATTCAAAATATAAAGACCATTATTACCATAAGAACTACATATCTCAAAATCATTTTTATAAACAAAACACTTGGTGTTTCTGAATACAAAAGTATACCCACATTGGTTAAACAAGATACATATATATGTTTCTAGTCAAACTAGGTACATAATAGCAGTCTGATAAAGTAAGTACATGCCCCGAGGGCAGTTCCAAAATGTAGGTCCAGACAGCCAAAACGACGACTCTAGTCTCATTTCCAACTCGGAGGTCGATCTCTCATGAAGCCAGTCTCCTGCTAATCTGCAGATCCTGCACATCAGTACATATATGAGTACCACAACCTGAATCAAAAATCCAATTTTTAAAACTAAAAGTAGACATGTTTATTTCAATAACAAACATACCTGAAGTCGGTGCCTTGCTCGCTTTCACTTCCTTCATGTGCGCCTTGTACTCACGGCAGTCACGCTTCCAGTGACCCCATTTGCCACACTGTAGGCAGAAATCTTGGGATTTTCCATTTGCCTTCCAGAAGACTTTGATGATTTGGCCTTGCCCTTTCTCTTATTCTTCTTCACACCTCCAGAAGCCTTTGGCCAAGCCCTGGCATTCTAAGATGTCGAAGCGAAGTGCGCCTCGCGCTTCTTGCCCTTTAAAAGCTCATTTTCTACCTCTTTCAACATTGCCATCAACTCTCCAAGAGTCTTCTCTTGGTTCATCATATTGTATTTCATAATGAACCCGCTCCAGCTGTCAGGAAGAGACTGTAAGATCAAATCTATGAAAGTCTCAGCCTCAAAGGTTATGCCTAGCTGACCCAGCTGTTCGATGTCAACAATCATCTGCAACACATGGTACTCAACATATGTACCTTCTGACATACGAAAGCGAAAGAGCTTCTTCTGCAACTCATACTTCTGCGATCTAAGGTTAGATTGGTGAAGGTCCCTTAATTTCAACATCATTTCATGGGGATCCAATCCTTATTTTGACGATGAAATTGTGGGGTCATTGCAGCAAGCATTACGGATTGAGCAGTTGAGTTGTCATCACTGTGAGTCTTCCAAAGCTCAAGCTCAATTGGCTACTAAACTCCGGGCTTAGGCCTAAGAGGTCTCTCTATCGTATAGAGCAATCTCTCAGCCCCAGGATAATCCTGATGTTCATATCCCAATCAGGAAAGTTCGCACCGTTAAAGACATTTTCGCCAATGATAATGTCCTTAACATTGATCTTTCCAGCCATCTTAATTGTAATAGTCTAACTATTCAATTAACGATTACGGGTACAGTCCAAATGTTACAAGAAAATAATAAAATATTAGTCCAACTAATATAATATATAAAATGATGAAAATAATTTGAAAGCGCGTATTTGGCAAGTATTTAAATGAAATTGCAAATTCAATACTGGCCTCCCACTATTTTTCAACGAGCCTCTAACCCTCTATTGAGTACTCGGGAAACCTAGTTTCCTAGTGGGCTATGATCCCGTTAAATAACACACAACTTTGACTTTGGCCAACTAGCTGTATGAAACTTAAATAGGTAGATCTCTAAGATCAATTGGATCTCATCCAATTCCTAGATCCGGTAGGTGGACTTCCAAGTCCGAAACATATATACAATATATATGTCAATATATCCAATATATTTCCTAACCATTTCCTCTGAATCAACTAAGCCTTGGCTTTGGCTCAACAACCTTAATGATTCAAGTTAAGCGGGACCCATTGACAGTGGGAAAGCTTCGTAATCCATGTCGATGAACAAGAAGTGACCTTGACTTTGGCCAACAAGTCACAACCGCCCAAGACATGCGATATGGAACAAAGCTTTCGTGGTTCAAACACATCCACGATGGACATTGATCTTGACTTTGGCCAACAAACCAATGCCAATCTTGGATCTTGAGAGAGAACCACTCAATGGTAGGAAATCGCTTAATATTGTATTGAGGGTTTTTTCGCGTAAATTGGCAACTAATTTATTATCTTTGATTAGGTCTCATCATACACCCTTAAGCATGCATTCTAAAAGCATAATAAGGCGTGAAATAAATAATAATGATATGCGGATGGATATTTAACAAATTATTCCTAGAATAAATCTCTCCATTTCCTCTCTCCTGCTAGCACTATTCTAACTTCTACCCAATTACATAATATAATAAAGAAACCTCATTAACATTGAGGGGAATTGGTGAGAAGAGAAATACAAAGAGAATAGAGATAATAGGCTGGACACGCAGGTCCAATTTAATAAATTGTAAATTTGTTACAACAATTTCCAAAATTGCCCACACCCTTCTAATATCCATCTGATATACATTATTCATACAATACATCTGTGGACGCTGGTTTTCGTCCGAGGTCCATAATCAAGAATTTGTAATATGAACGCACTAGTGATCCTGCAAAACAAAGGTAGAATGAGCGGCAAGTACTGCCCACCGGTGTGGTGGGTTCCTTAGGCACTCCGACGCTCAAGTCAGTAGTGAAGACGAGCTATAAATAATGAAAAATCAAGGCTTGATGTTACCTTGACTTCTGTTGACTGCCATGAGGGCGGTGGCCAGTGTTTAGAAAGTAAGAAGCTTAGAGAGCTCAAGTATGAGAGCTAAGACTTGCTCCATTCTATTCTGGATCTCGGTTCTTTTTATAGGCTATTTGAGGTGATATTCATGAATGCGTTAATTGACATACATTTTATGTGTTGACAACGGTCGTGTCATGAAGAAGTATTATGGGCAGTCATGAAGACTAAAATGGCTGGGTTATGAGGGTTATTTATGAGTCTGAACATTTCATGGGCTGGCGTATGGTGTGCCTGAGACATGATCTTGGTATGATATTTTACTTGGGCTGGTGTGTAACAATGTTGGGTCAATATTCACTCCTTAAATTGGGCTCCCATATTTGCAGGATGATAGCCCTTCTTTATGGGTTTGAGAATGCGACTTGGACCTGGATCTCATTTTGGGGACTGTTTGGGGAGTCTAGGGTGCATTTAGTATTGGGCCTGAAGCAAAAGGTTGAAATTGCCCTTGGACCAAATTTAGCCCGTACAGTTTGTCTCATACTCTCTAAGTCAATGAGTCATTGGCTTGGAGAGTACTTGACGTGTGTGTCGTATGAGGTATGTATAAAGCACGTAAGCGTTCCTGGACGTTGATGTCGTTCGGACCTGTCAAAGATCATACCATGTTGATAGAGTTAATTAAATACCAATAATGAACCTCAGTTGACCAGGTATGGATGTTGATCTAAGAGATCGTTATGAGTTTGTGGGAATGACCCTGTCGATTAGACCAGATGAAGGTCAGATCTTGAACTTGACTCTACATTAGCCTATGAGGAATGTTCCCAGTCGACTGATCTAGATGAAGGTCAGAACAATCTCTATACTACTGGTTAAAGGACCAGTAGAGTCTTCAATTTCGTCAGGACCAGATGAGGGCTAGGTCTTGACTCTACATGAATCCATGAGGGATGTCCCCGGTCGACTGAACTAGATGAAGGTTCAGGGTATAAGTCATACGACATGTGTAGTCAATAACTACAACTTGACTCGACATGAGTCCTGGGGGATGTCCCCGGTCGACTGAATCAGATAAAGGTTCAGGGTATAAGTCATACGACATGTGTAGTCCATAGCTGCAACTTGACTCGATATTAGTCCATGGGAGATGTCCCCAGTCAACTGAACCAGATGAAGGTTCACAGTATAAGTCATACGACATGTGTAGTCCATGTCTACAACTTGACTCGACATGAGTCCATTGGGGATGTCCCCGGTCGACTGAACCAGATGAAGGTTCAGGGTATAAGTCATACGACATGTGTAGTCCATGTCTACAACTTGACTCGACATGAGTCCATGGGGATGTCCCCGGTCGACTGAACCAGATGAAGGTTGAGGATATATTTCACACGACATTATCGTATGGACAATTAGGAAGTCAATGTCTTCATTTGACTCGACATGAGTCCATTGGGGATATCCCCGGTCAATTGAACCAGATGAAGGTTCATGAGTTATTTCACACGATATTGTCGTATGGACTGTAGGAAGTCCATGTCTTCATTTGACTCGACATGAGTCCATGGGGATGTCCCCGATCGACTGAACCAGATGAAAGTTCAGGAGTTGTTTCACACGATATTATCGTATGGACTATAGGAAGTCCATGTCTTCATTTGACTCGACATGAGTCCATGTGAGATGTCCCCGGTCGACAGAACCAGATGAAGGTTCAGGATATATTTCACACGACATTGTCGTATGGACTATTAGGATGTCAATATCTTCATTTGACTCTACATGAGTCCATGAGGGATGTCCCCAGTCGACTAAACCAGATGAAGGTTCAGGGTACACGCCATATGATGAGGAGTCTTCAATGTCGTCTGGACTAAGAGTAGTCCAGGTCTTTGATTATGTCATATGGCATTGCTTGTAAATTTCAAAACCACAATCGTGGTAAGTAAATAATGAAGAACATTGATACATGTCGTCTGGAGGATTTTTCGAGTGACTAGTCAATGGCTTTTCAATGTAAGAAGCGTACTCTGTTTGACTAAAACAATGAGAGATCTTTTACTTGCCTGTTGTGTCGACTGGGCAGAAGGTTGATAATGATGTTCTGTCTGGAGGATATTTCTTTGTCTTATTTTTCAAGTCGACCATACATATTGATGAAGGTACAAGGGAGTTTACAGATTATCAAATCTGATGGAGGTCAAAGAAAGTTTTCATTCTACTATACTTGAAGAAGGTACATCAGAGTCTACACTCCACATGACCCGATAAAGGTCCAAGAAAGTCTACACACTCCACTATACATGATGAAGGTACATGGGAGTCTACTCCTCCCGACCTGATAAAGGTCCAAGAAAAGTCTACACACTTCATTATACCTGATGAAGGTACATGAGAATCTACTCACTCTATTATACCTGATGAAGGTATATGGGAGTCTACAGTCCAAACATGATGAAGATTAACGGGGGTCTTCATTATTCATTCTGTTGGATCTAACATGGGTCAATGAGGGTCTTTACTCTACCAAACCAGATGAAGGTCTATGACAGCCTTTCATTCTCATACTACTAGACCTGATGAAAGTCCATGAGACTACGGTCGTATGGACCTGTCGAATGGACTTGATAAAGGTCCAAGAAGGTCATCACTTCTTACTCTACTAGACCTGAAGAAGGTCAATGAGGGTTTTCATTCATCATTCTACAAGACCTGACAAAGGTGAATGATGGTATAATTCCTCATTCTACAAGACTTGTAGTCTGAGACCATGTCGTCTGAAGACCATGAGACTACGGTTGAATGAACCTGATGAAGGTCCATGAGGGTCATCATCCTACTAGATTTGATGAAGGTCGGTCGACTGGGCCCGATTGAGGTCCAATGGATTCTTTATACTACCTAACCTGATGAAGGTTGGTGAATTGGACCTGATGGAGGTTCAAGGGATTTCTCACACTACCTAACCGATGAAGGTCGGTCGATTGGATTTGATGGAGGTCCAAAGGATTCTTCATACTATCTAACCTGATGAAGGTCGGTTGACTGGACCTGTGTTGGGTTTCTACGGTCTAACCGGGATCGTTTTAAGCAATGAAACAACATGTGAATACAACAAAGAAGTTGTGGAATACTTACATTGATCGGTTAAGCGATGCGACGAAGAACAAAACTCTTTAAGCCCTTTGAAACTCACAGTTTTGCTGCTGTTTTTGTCCTCCAAGAATTCGGTCATCACCTCCATCAAGCTCCAAGCTTTGTGTTGTGATTCCATGCTCACGGGTGCGGTTCCCTATCACCTTCGCAAGACTCCGGAAGTGTGCTAGTACTCGGTGATTTTTGTCACAAAAATCACCTTCTTGCTTCTCTTTGAGTCACGACAGTGCCGTGAAAATTGGAGAAGAAAACAGCCCCTTGGGCGTGAGAGGGAGAAGAAGAAAGAGAGAGTTGTGTTGTATTGGTGGTTGAGAAAAATGTGTATCTAATACACTTCATTGATTTTCAAAAAATCAAATAAAGATATACAATTTTGCTTTTCCAAAAATTCAAGGCAATTAAAGCCACAACCACTTCCATCAATCAATCAATCAAGTGACAAGTTGTCACATCACTCAAGTGACTAATGATTTGACGCTTGATGTGACTTGTGGGCCGCACTTGAATTCGAAATGCGAGTGCGCCCGCAAACGCTTTCGGGCTCGGGTTTGCTAATTCCAAATTAACGAATTTTCCGTTGCGTCGTAATTAAATAATTATGCCTAGCAAAATTACTATTCACGTCTCTAACGAATTAATTCTAAATTAACTCGTTCGCCCGAATTAAAATCTAATTTTAATTCCGCGTCGAAATCTAATTTCGTTTAATATATCGAATATATTAATTTATCGATAAAATCCAAATTAATCGTTTTTCTCTCTTAAATGATATTTTATCCCAAATAAAATATCTCCGTAATTAATCCCAGATTAATTTTCTCTCTCATTTAATTAATCCCAGATTAATAAAGTGCTAGTCATACGTCATCGGTGAATCTTCGGGAAGCGACCCATGAGATCCCCGGATATGTTGGCAGTAAATCCGGTCGTCGGACTATCCGAACACGTAAGTACCTAGTACTACGTTTGTACCGATTTACAAGATAAGGTTGGCTTCTAGCAAAGCGTCATGTCTACCCAATTCTCCAGAAATATCCTGATATATGTGATCTATATCAGGCGTAGTATGCGTAGTATTGCGTATTACGATCTAGTATCGGATGTCAGGTGCAAGGCCTGGGGCTGGAATGTGTCTGCCCCGTACGAAGCACATATCGGATCTCTGGTAACTAGTCTCTATAATCGGATAAACATGACCTAGTCATAATATCCCGATAGCTGTAGCATATAAGAGAACGAGTTTTGTATCCTACGTGATCATCATCTCCACTATGACTGGAGTGATACTTCCATCTCGACATCACACCCAATACACTACGATTCTCAATATACCTAGAAGAGGCGTACACAGAACCTGTTAAAGCCCTGGACGACCAAAACCAAAGTACATTGATTGTCGCAAGTATTAGCGGTGCAAGTCTCAGGTTAAGACCAAATACACCTACCCTGATTCGGACTTCCATAGACACATAGTGATACTACCAATGGAATTCCGAGGGGTCTATCCAGAGTGAAGTTGTTTTCCGTACCATCGGTAAAACATAACCTCCTACTACACTTGCATGAGTATCCTATACCCAAATATATGAGAACGATGTCGTTATGCCCTCACAACGCGCACAAGTGTAATACTAGTCTTTTTTGCATCATCGATGTCCAATCTCGATAATACTCTGACTAGGGATATTTAATGATTAAACCTTCGTGGATTGATACTGTCTCATATCATCTCAATCCAGGAACTAATCATATGGACCTTTCATCATTTATACATCTTGGTGATCTAATCACAAATGATAAAAGAGCAATTTCCTTTGTTACATATTTAATTTGTACAACAACACCATGATCTGTACAAATAGTGACGCTATGGGTCATAATTGTCCAACAATCTCCCACTTGGCCTAAAGCCAGTCACTCGAGTGTCCTACAACCGAACTATGTACGGTTCGCTCAAATTTCTGAGAAAAGACTTTCGTCAGCGGATTTGCATGATTATCATATGATGCGATTTATACGATCATCACATCGCCACGATGTATGATTTGAACGGATCAGATGAATAATTGAAGTATATATCTGGATCGTTGATGAGACCATTAATTCTTTAGCCTGCGTTGTAGCCTAGCTCAGCTGCTAACAGAACTACTCCTAATCTGATTAGGATTATTATCAATCCAAAAGGCTTCTATTGCTGCCTCAGCTGCAGCAATATTCCACTTTTGCGGTTTATTTGGTAACAGTATCTTGCTTGGAAGATTTCCAGCTCACTGTTCCGTTATTCAAACTGTATAGTACCGTTGTTACGACTTATAGTCGTCTTTATCGGTTAGGAAACTTGCAGCAGTGATCCCAGTCACTTCAAGTTCTCATTCTCCATAGTTTAAGACAGCATCCTTAGTTCTCTAAGATACTAAATGATGTTCTTAACTTCAATCCAGTGATTATCACTTGGATTGGCCGATTGTGACTCCATATGCTCAAAGCATATGAGACACCAGGTTTCATACATTTTTTCAATGTACGAGTTCTCGGAGAGTATCAACAACTTTTAGATCTATCCCAGTAGATCTTTATTCCTAGAATAAAGGTTGTGTCTCCCAAGAATTCTACGGAGAATTTTCTTTATGAAAGCCAAGTTTTCACCGATTGTATTATGGGAATATCATTTCCAAGAAATGATGTATTATCATTATTTAGGACATTCATTGTCAGTGCGCGCTCCCACTAACCCTCTTATATACACAAGAATCATTTTCGTTTTGAATTAAATCATATACTATTGTGATTACATCAAAACGATAATTCCAAGAACGCTATACTTGCTTCAATCCATCCATGGATCGAATTAACTTGCAAACCTTGTTTGTTCGTTTTGTACGACAAAACCGTTAGGATGTTATAAACATCCTCCAAAAGGTTTCCTTTAAGAAAAGCAATTTTGGCATTATAGCTGCCATATTTCATGAATGAAACATGCAGCATCAACAAGCATTATCCAAATGGATTTACCGTGGCAACAAGTAAAAGGTTTCGTCGTAATCGACACAATGTTGATAACGATACCTTTTCGCTACAAGCCTAGCTTAGTACGTTGGTATGTTGCCATCCATGTATGTCTTCCTTGAAGACTTATATAGTACCAATAGGCACAATGCCTTGCGGTACATCAACTAGTATCCAAACTTGGTTGGTATACATGGAATCCATTTCAGATTATATGGCACTTTTCCATAAAAGGGAGTCGATACCTTGTATCACTTCCTCATACGTAGTCAGTTCGTATTCCTCAATAAGATTGACATCTTTATGAGGTGAGATCAGAAACTCATACCTCCCAGGTTATTTTCTGACTCTCTCTGACTTACGCGGTTCTTGTGTATTCGAAGATTATTGGTATAGTTTCATCCTTGATGAACTATTTGTGTTCCATTCAGGAATCGATGCCTGGAATAGTATTACTCTGATTTTCATCGAGTTTTACTTTCCTCCCACTTACCACTGCATATAGGTATTCCTCTTAGGAAAACCGCATGGCGAGCACAATTACATTGTTCTCTAGTGAGTTGTTTAAGTACTATACTTTGGTTTCCCTAGGATAACCACAACTTAGGCACTTATTCGATTTGGGTTCTAGTTTGGTATCATCCAAACATATGCCTAGCATTCCCAAATCTTCAGGAATGAGAAAACTCAGTTTCTTTCCTGTTCATATCTAATATGAAATCTGTCAAATAGATTTTTATGGAACCTTATTCTAAATAAGTTCTGCACTGTTTATGCGTATCTGTTGAAGGAAATGGTAGCTCAGAGCGACTCATGATTAACCTTATCATGTCCAACAAAATTCGGTTTCTCCGTTCAGACATACCGTCAAACTGACGTGTTCCGGGAGGAGTCCTCATTGAAAGAATACTATACTCTCTCAAGTATTTGAGAAATTTATTGCTTAAGTATTTTCATCATGGTCTAACCGTGATGGTTTTAATACTTTAGCCGATCTGTTTGTCTATTTCGTGTCGAAATTCTAAAAGTTTCTGATTTGTGTTTCAAAAGAAACACATAACCATAACGCGATGCCACATCCGTAAAGGTCACGAAATATTCATATCCACTTCTAGCCTAGCTAGAGATGGGCCCACCTACGTCACTATGACCAAGGGCTAACAGATCAGTGGCACTTACACTTTTACCAAGTAAATAGTGTTTTAGGCATTTTGCCCAATAAACTAGATTCGTAGACATTATTTGAATGAAATCAAATTTGTCCTAGTACCCACTCTTCGAAAGTGTGGATATACGAGTCTTGTTTAATTGTGTCCCAGACAACAATGCCACTTATAAGTCTCAACTGATTTACTCAGTTTGAGCTATTTGTTTGTCATGTCATATGTTTGAGATTTATTTATATTCAAAATATAAATACTGTTATTCACATCTAATGTGTTTATCTCAATATCATCTTTATATAATAAAACACTTTAGTGTTCTAGAATATAAAGGTATATTCGCAACGGATTAAACATTGATATAGAGATAATGTTTTTAGTCAAACTAGTTACATTATAACAGTTTCCTAATTTAAGTACACACCCGAATGGTAGTTCCTAAACTTAGGTATCTACGGTTAAAACATCGACTTTCATCCCATTTCCGATTCGCAGATTAATCTCAACTGAAGTCAGTATCCTGCTTGCAGCAGATTCTACACATCAGTACATATTTATGTACCACATCCAGTATCTAAAATCCAATTTTAATACTAGTAGCGAACATGTTTATAACAAAAAAAATATTGAAGTCGGAGCCTTGCTCATCTTCAATTCCTTCAAGTCTGCCTTGTCCATACGGCAGTCACGCTTCCGTGTCCCCGTTTGCCACAGTTTAGGCAGACATCTCAGGATATGTCTTTTTTCTTCCCAGAAGATTATAATGATTTTGCCTTTGCCCTTTTCCATACCCCAGAAGCCTTGGGCCAAGCCTTGGTCTTCTAGAATGTCGAAGTAAGATGCGCCTTGCGCTTCTTGCCTTATTGCAAACTTTGACTTTGTCTCCTTGAGCATAGCCATTAACTCTCCAAGAGTTAACGTATTGCAATTTAGTACTTCAAAGATCTAAAAATAGATCTATGAAGATCCTTCAATTTCAATATCATACTATAAAGATCTAATCCTTAGTTCTGATTAAGAAATTAAGGAGTCTATTTGGCAAGCTAAATGGATTAAACACTAAATTTATCATCACATGAATCTTCCAAAGATCATGCTCTACTATTTTCTTAACTCCGGGCTTAGGCATAAGATGTTATTTTATCAAATAAAGTAACATCTTATTTTTCAGGACTATCCTGAAGTTTATTCCCAATTTGAAAATTAAAGTCGTTTAAATACATTTTCACCCAGGATTATGTTTTAAACACTAATCTTTCAATTATCTTGATTCTAATAGTCCAACTATTTAATCAACGATTTTAGGTACTATTGATTATAATGATTACTATAGTCCAACTATATAATCAACTATTTTAGGTACTATTGATTATAATGATTACTATAGTCCAACTATATAATCAACTATAATTTAATAGGTTAAATTCAATTATATTGATTACTATATTCCAATTATAAAATCAACTATTAATTGGAATAGTTTGAATACAGTCCAACTGTTTATTAAAACAATGATTAATTATTAGTCCAACTAATATATTAATTTATATGACGAAAAATTTGAATGCGCGGTATGGCAAGTAACTAAACGAATATTACAAATTTAATACTTGTCTCCCACTATTTTTCGGCGAGCCTCTAACCCTCTGTGGAGTACTCGGGAAACCTTATTTCCTAGTGGGCTAGGATCCGTTAAATAACACACAATCTTGACTTTGGCCAACAAATTGTATGATAATTAACTAGGTAGATCTCTAAGATCAATTGGATCCCATCCAATTCCTAGATCCAGTAGGTGGACATCCAAGTCCGAAACATATATCTTATATATGCCAATATATCCAATATATTGCCTAACCTTTTTCCTCTGAATCAACTAAGCCTTGGCTTTGGCACAACAAACTTAGTGATCCCAGTTAAGCGGAACCCATTGACCTTGGAAAGCTTCGTAATCAATGTCAATGGACAAGAAGTGATCTTGACTTTGGCCAACAAATCACAACTTGGACAAGACACCAATATGTAACAAAGCCTTCGTGATTCAAACACATCCTCGACGGACAAAGGTCTTGACTTTGGCCAAAAAACCAATGCCAGTCTTGGATCTTGAGTAAGAATCACTCAATGGAAGGAAAAACGCTTAATATGATGTCGAGGGTTTTTTCGTGTGCAATTGGCAACCAATTAATTATCTTTGTTAAGGTCTCATTATCATACACCCTTAAAAATGCATTCTAAACACATAATAAGGTGCATATAAATAAATAATAATGATATGCGGATGGATACTTAACACATTGTTCCTAGAACAAATCTCTCACTTTCCTCTCTCCCGCTAGCACATGTATTACTTCTACCCGTTACATAACACTTCTAAAGAAACCTCATTTACATTGAAGGGAATAGGTGAGAAGATAAATACAAAGAGTAAGGAGGTAATAGGCTGGACACGCAGGTCCAATTAATAAATTCTAAATTTATTACAACAATTTCCAAAATTGCCCCACCCATCTAATATCCATCCGATATACATTATTCATGCATCGCAACCATGTATTCACACAAGCATGTTATCAATCAATCTAATCCAATTAATTAATCTGATAATTAATGACCATCCACTGTTCAAACAACGATTTGATTTTGCGCGAGTCAAACTCATTTTGCGAATAAGTACTCAAAGTACGAATTCTTGAATTAAATTAAACTACAACATTAAATCCAATTTAATTTGTATTTAATACTAATTCACTATTTAATTCCAAATTAAATATTACACTTTATTAACGAACCTTTACAACTTAGATTCCAAATCTAATCGTTACGGGTCTCAAAGCCCGATTAACATCCAATGTTAATTTAATTAAAGTCCAATGGGCTTTTAATTAATTTCTTAAGGCATGGACTTTTGGTCAACATGGGTCAAACCCAATTACCAAAGCTCATTTAAGGAATCACCCTTATATGCCTAGAAACCAATTTAGGCCCATTAGGCCCAATTAAAGTTAAAGGTCCATTAGTCATAATTGGACTTTATGGATGTGGTTTTTGGCCCAATTGGATCCAAACAATTTAGCCTAAACCCATCTTGGTACAACCAAGCCCAATTACAACCTTTAAAAGCCCAATTCCAAATTTGGCCCAAAATAATTAAATTCCAAAAATTCCAATTTCACAATTTAATTACTCAAAGTGTAATGCCATAATTAATCACCCAATTAACATTTCTAAAACATCAATTTACACAATTAATTATGCTTATTAACATCAAAACATATCCAACACATTTTAATCAAAAATCAAACCTATTTCATGCTATAGTAGTCTCAGCATTTTGGGTATTTTTATGTCCGATTCGAATTCAATCCAATTAAATCCAATTCAACATTACCCAATTGTTATCCAACTCATCCAATGATCAAAAACACAAAAATACCAAGACATTTAGGGCACCATATGATTCGGCCAAGACAACCAAAAGGGGAAAAATTGATCCAATCAATATTTCATGAAATTGATCCAATCCAACTTCAATTAAACATCATTAAAGCATACTCAATAAGTAATTTTATCAAATCATGCTCAAAATCAATTTACCCATTTTAACCCTAAATTCAAGTTTCATGCTCAACTTCACTCTGATACCATTGTTGGGTTTCTAAGGTCTAATCGGGATCGTTTTAAGCAATGAAACAACATGTGAATACATCAAAGAAGTTGTGGAATACTTACATTGATCGGTTGAGCGATGCGACGAAGAACAAAACTCTTTAAGCCCTTTGAAGCTCACGGTTTTGCTGCTGTTTTTGTCCTCCAAGAATTCGGTCATCACCTCCATCAAGCTCCAAGCTTTGTGTTGTGATTCCATGCTCACGGGTGCGGTTCCCTATCACCTTCGCAAGACTCCGGAAGTGTGCTAGTACTCGGTGATTTTTGCCGCAAAAATCACCTTCTTGCTTCTCTTTGAGTCACGGCAGTGCAGTGAAAATTGAAGAAGAAAACATCCGCTTGGGCGTGAGATGGAGAAGAAGAAAGAGAGAGTTGTGTTGTATTGGTGGTTGAGAAAAATGTGTATCTAATACACTTCATTGATTTTCAAAAAATCAAATAAAGATATACAATTTTGCTTTTCCAAAAATTCAAGGCAATTAAAGCCACAACCACTTCCATCAATCAATCAATCAAGTGACAAGTTGTCACATCACTCAAAGTGACTAATGATTTGACACTTGATGTGACTTGTGGGCCGCACTTGAATTCGAAATGCGAGTGCGCCCGCAAAAGTTCTCGGGCTCGGGCTCGGGTTCACTAATTCCAAATTAATGAATTTTCCGTTGCGTAGTAATTAAATAATTATGCCTAGCAAAATTACTATTCACGTCGCTAACGAATTAATTCTAAATTAACTCGTTCGCCCGAATTAAAATCTAATTTTAATTCCCCGTCGAAATCTAATTTCGTTTAATATATCGAATATATTAATTTATCGATTAATTCCAAATTAATCATTTTTCTCTCTTATATGATATTTTATCCCAGATAAAATATCTCCGTAATTAATCCCAGATTAATTTTATCTCTCTCATTTAATTAATTCCAGATTAATAAAGTGCGAGTCATACGTCATCGGTGAATCTTCGGGAAGCGACCCATGAGATCCCCGGATATGTTGGCAGTAAATCCGGTCGTCGGACTATCCGAACACGTAAGTACCTAGTACTACATTTGTACCGATTTACAGGACAAGGTTGGCTTCTAGCTAAGCGCCATGCCTACCCAATTCTCCAAAAATATCCTTACAGGAATATGTGATCTATATCAGGCATAATATACGTAGTATTGCGTATTACGATCCAGTATCAGATGTCACTTGCAAGGCCTGGGGCTGGAAATGTGTATGCCCCGTATGAAGCACATATCGGATCTCTGGTAACTAGTCTCTATAATCAGATAAACATGACCTAGTCATAATATCCCGATAGCTGCAGCATATAAGAGAACGAGTTATGTATCCTACGTGATCATCATCTCCACTATGACTGGAGTGATACTTCCATCTCGACATCACACCCAATACACTACGATTCTCAATATACCCAGAAGAGGCGTACACAGAACCTGTTAAAGCCCTGAACGACCAAAACCAAAGTACATTGATTGTCGCAAGTATTAGCTGTGCAAGTCTCAGGTTAAGACCAAATACACCTACCCTGATTCGGACTTCCATAGACACATAGTCATACTACAAATGGAATTCCGAGGGGTCTATCCAGAGCGAAGCTATTTTCCGTACCATCGGTAAAATACAACCTCCTACTACACTTGTATGAGTATCCTATACCCAAATATATGAGAACTATGCCGTTATGCCCTCACAACGCGCACAAGTGTAATACTAGTCTTTTTCGCATTATCGATGTGCAATCTCGATAATACTCTAACTAGGGATATTTAATGATTAAACCTTCTTGGATTGATACTGTCTTATATTATCTCAATCCAGGAACTAATCATATGGACCTTTCATCATTTATACATCTTGGTGATCTAATAACAAATGATAAAAAAGCAATTTCCTTTGTCACATAGTTAATTTTTACAACAACACCATGATCTGTACAAATAGTGACGCTATGGGTCATAACTGTCCAACAACCTGATGGAGGCCCAAGAAGTTTATTCATTCTACTAGGCATGATAAAAGATTCCCTATGTAGACTAGAGTTGGCGATATTAAATAAATGTCGTATGAAGATGATGACTAACATTTCATGTCTTCTAAGGAATGTGACATCCATGTCTTGTCGAATGGGATCTTAAATAAGTGTAAAGCCTCATACGTGTCATGTCGAGTGAGACATTCGCCTCATGCTGAGTGTAGTATCCAGTGGGACATTCACCTCATGATGAACCTTCATTTGGAGCATCCTCCTTGAGTCGAGTCTACATCATTGTAATGTCGAGTGAGACATCATCTCATGATGTATCTTCATTTGAAGTATATTTCTTGAGTCGAGTCTACATCTATTTTTCGAATGAAACTTCAGCCAATAGCTGATCCTTCCTCCATATCGTGTCGACTGGAACCTTAGCCCCTAACTAAGACCTATTCCTTGTCGTGTCGAGTGGTGCTTCAGCCCCTAGCTATGAGTTCTTCCATGTTATGTGGAGTTGAACCTCAGCCTCTAGCTAAGACTTCTTTCTTGTCGTGTGAAGTGGAGCCTCAGTCTCTAGCTAAGACTCATTCCTTATCGTGTGAAGTGGAGCCTCAGTCTCTAGCTAAGACTCATTCCTTGTCGTGTGAAGTGGACTCTCTGTTAAATACTAAGCCTCCTTCCATGTCATGTCGAATGACATATTTGCCTCGTGTTAGGTCTTCTTCCATCTCATGCAGAATGAGATCTTAAAAAAGTGTCAAGCCTCATACGTAGAGTATCAAGTGGAATCTTTGCTCAATTCTAAACCATCATATATTTAGTGTCGATTGTGATCTTTAGCAAGTGATAAGTTGGTAAAGTTGACTGGGATGTCTATGCCAAGTCTTCATTAGAGTATTGTCCATCGGGATATCCTCTTCATGCTAACTCTTCATACACGAAGTGTCGATTGGGGCGATCATGCCAGTTACATTGCTTCATCGTATGAGTGATAGAAAAAGTGGTTCTACTAGAGGGAAGCTTTATTGTTCCTTTCGTAGTCGACTGGGAGAGGTATTTTGATTGGGCCGGATGATTTTTTATGTTGTCGATTGGAACAAGTGAGTTTCTCCCTAAGTTGGAGTTTTGTGAATGATGAGTTTTTTTAAATTAACCAATGAATACTTGTGTGGGAAGCTATGATATCCCCAAGATGACAATGGGTGATCTATGGCTCTTTTTTTGGGTCTAATTACATTAAGTAATATCTTATTGAGATGTATTATTAACGCATCACTTATTATGTCGCTTGGGGGGGTTCGAGGTTCTCTCAATGTGATGGTTGGTGGAGCTTTCTCTCATATTGTTTCTCTTATCCTCCTCCCACCTGATCTCAATGTGAGCCAGAGCCATGGCTTGATCCATTAAGTGAGTGGATGATTTAAAATAAAAACTAAAATACTATAATGAAAATATTTGGTTCTAAAACAAAATTCAAGAGATAATTTTATAAGAAATCTTTTTTCTTATCTGGGAATTTTGAACTCTCTTTTCTAAAAATCGCGTCTGAAATCTCTTTGTAAAACTTATCTTTCCTGAAAATCTCTTATAAAACTGTTGTTTTCTAAAAACTTTCTTTTCTAAAAACCTTTTCTGAAAACTGTGTCTGGAAACTATTTCTGAAATCTGTAACTGTCTCTGAAAAATTGACGTATAGGGGCGTTACGTATCGCAGTCCCCCCATACGCCTATCTAGAGCTAAGAGTGTAAATCCATGACTTTGAGGCGTTACGTATCGCTGTCCCCCAACGCATGCCACTCATGTCCCTAAAACTAGTGGTCTTGGGGGTTACGTATTTCCGTCCCCCAAGCCACTGAACTAGAACTGAGGGTGCAGATCTATGCTACCCTCCAAGCTCTGAAACTAGGATTTAGGGGCATCTGTCATCTCTAGTCCTGAACTAAGATCTGGGGGCATTACGTATCGTCGTCCACCCATTCCTCTACATGTGCACATGCCATCCGTCAATTCCAATTCTGAAACAAGTTACATACTGAGGTGGGTTTTTCCCCTATGCCTCGAAAATATAACACTCAGGTTTAAAAATATTTCTTCTCTAAATCATTTCTTAAACAAGCTGAACAAAATATAACTGATAATAAAATTGGCTAACGCCCTAAAAGTGAAAAGTATGTCTGATTTAAACAATAACATAATGAAAATCAACTTAAAAGAAAATATCCACTCACAGATTTTGGAATTTGGCTGGCACTGAATCCCCTCATCGAAGAAGATTGTGGTTCCTGTGGATAATCTATGATCGGATACTTGATTAGCATATACGTTGTAAAATGAGCTTCGATACTTAGCTAAGTTTATTAATACATCAATATGTTTTATCTACAAGGCTTATCATGCTTGCGTATTGATGTATCACCCAGATTTGTGACTTTATATGTTTCCAGTTCTAATTTGGAAAAATGTTCAAGGAGGAAGTTGTAGATCTCGATCTCAGCTTTCCGGCGATATAAAATTCATAAAAATCAGAGTTCGTATGATAATGTTATGGCCCAAATACTAGGGGCTGTCAAAGCGGAATATCGTACATTTTCGTATGGGAATTTCGAGGAATTTACCGATTATCTCCAAAGTCGTCTCATGATCCTATTTGTGTCCCAACATAATTTAAATTATGTTACTTTCATCTCGTAATGTAACAATACTATAATGTAACAGTAGTAAAGACTATCGGTCGTTACACCAAATTACCATCCCTAATAATAATAACGAAACTCGTGATTAATTTTTCTAGTTTTGACTATTTCTCTTCTCACTTTTTATTCCATCTGTATCCTAGCAAAAGCATAGTTAGAAATGAAGAAAATTGGTATAGCATCGATTGAGAAGAAAATGAGATAAACATGATTAACATAGTTCCAACATATTCAATGTAAAATATTAAGTACTCCAATGAGATAATGAGAGCAACTGATACAATTATATGTCAAGTGAGATAGATAAAGGCATGAGTTGATATAGACGAAAATCATAAAAATGGACTTTTATTTTATGGAGCTTGATGAAATAATGATTTTAGATATAGTATAATGGAGTCAAAAGATTTAAGTAGCCAACCTCACCTAATAAGAAAAAAAAACTTAGTTGGTTTGGTACCCTACTGCCCTAAGGGTGGGCAATTAAATGTTTAATTAAAAATCGGTAGAAAATCGCTCTAAAAATAGTTTGAGCGATTTGCAATTAATTGAAAATAATCTATAATTAATAAAAATATTAATGGGGAATGATAAAATTAATATTTTGCATAGTTGAGAATAAAAAAATTCAAACTCTCTCTCAAAATCCTCCAAAATTTACTAAAAAAAATCGTTGATGATTTAAAATATTAAACAACCTAATAGTTTTATTGTCCCATTAATAATTCATTTAAATCGAAGCATATTTTCACTTTTTATCATTTCTAATGTAATCTTTATCTTTTTACATAAGATCATCAATTAAAACCCCAAAAGATATTTAAATAAATAAAAATAGATTAAAAATTGAAATATGACTATTTATGGGAAATTAAAAATCGGTCGATTAATCGATCTAAATCGCTAATATATAGGTATCAATTTAAATAGGTAAAAAATTGACTGAATCAAATCACTCAAATAATGATTTAAGATTATGAGCCGATTAAATAACATAGTTGAGATATGGCCTAAAACCTACCTATACAACTGACGTAGCAGAATAAACTAGTAAGACAACAAATTAATGGTGAGTTTACTAACTAATAATCTGAATGGGTTAGATTCGAAATGAGTTGTAATCAGAATAGGAAATGAAAATTTGATCAAGTTGTTTACTTTGTCTTATAATTAGAATAATTGTTAACAAGTTATAAGAATACCATTAATTAAAAGTGCCATTATTATTACTGATATTATCATATTAGTATTTTTAAATTACTATTATAAAATAAGGTTACTATTATTTAAATAGAAGGGGCAATTTTGGAATTTACTAAATAGAGGAATGGTATAAATGTGACTACAATGAATATGAGTCTCATTTCCAAATCTCATATGAGAATGATTCACATTCATCATTCCCAATTTTAGTGGGTCTCATCAAATTAATTCTCATTCCTAATTACCATTTAAATAAGTAAAGATTAACAACCGTTCTCATTTCTCAATTAATGAAGTAAATATACCATACGTGAAATTTTTTTCAAATCATAACAAGAAAACCCTAATTTGAGAATAAATTGAAAATTTGACTGTATTATCCTAACCCATAACATACTTGTAGTAAATATTTATCTCATATTTGTTATAAGATTATATGAAACAACACAATACTATTAGTCATGTAACAATATTCATATCAGTGGGAATAGAAGAATTTTGAAATGAAACTGAACAAATTCAAAATAGTAAATAAAATGAGATACAGAAATAAAACTCGAGGCTTGTGTAGCATAGATCGGTGTCTCATGCAGCGAAAGTGAGTCTAACCTGTTTATATCTAGCATTGGTGTATTTTTAAAATATTTTAATGAAATACCATATTCCATTACGAGTATTTAGGGAAAAATCGGGGTCCCAAAACGGGACAAAATCGGAAAAAAAAATATGATCGCTCTGGCTGCGCAAGCAGCTTGCGTAACCAACATGCTTCTATTTTTCATTTTTTTCATTTTTTTTAATTTCTAAAATATTAAACACAAATTAAAATCACTCAAAATAATTTTAATTTCAAAACCAACAACAACACATGTTATACAACACACACACACACACACACACATATATATATGTGTGTGCATTTATTTAAATCAAATTACAAACCAAAATAGAATCCCACAATGAAATGACTCATGAACAATTCTAGGTCACCCAAAGGTGGTCAAGTGATTCTATAATGGTAGCCTTAACTCCAGACTATTATCTAGACCAAACCTTAATTTTATGTCTATGTCTAACATAAACATTTTAACCCTATTACAAGCATATTGTGATTGTACTTCCAAAGCATCCTAACACAATTAATTAGCCTAATTTCAACATCAAGCTATGTTATTATGTATCTAATACATAATTAATCACTAAATGTCTCATTAATGAAAATTCACTAATGAAAAACATAATTTTTGGAGAAGATCAAACTTACCTAGTAAGGTTGATTCAAAGATTCAATCTACTTATCCTTGTTGAAATATTGTAGAGAAAATCCAAAGTTAGCAAGCTTGACTTCAAGATCCAATCTTGATTCCAATGCTAGCAAGTTTCACTCCAAGATCCAATCTTGATTTCTCCTAATTGAAATATTGTAGAGATCTCACAAAATTTTTTTAAACATTTCTCTAAGTTAGGCTAATTTCTCTAATTCTTATTTGTTTTTAGCTTTCTCAAGCTTGATAAAAAACTTTGCTCAAGCTTGCTATTTATAGAAAAACTTAGATAATTTTTAATTAAATAAAAGTTCTAATCAAATTTTATGTGGGTTTAATCTAATTTGTCCAAATATGTATAATTAGGTGGGCATTATCGTCTTTGTCTACCACTTTGATTTAATCCAATTAAATCAAGACAAATTTTAATTAATGGATTAGTTACATGTCTACCACTTTGATTTAATCCAATTAAATCAACTCAAATACACATATAATTACATATTTGCAATTACCGAAATATCCTCAAATGGTAGAGATATTTATGAAATTACGACAAAACCCTTATGTAACTTTGGATTAATTCAATTAGGTCAAAGTAAATAATCAATGTTATCCAATAACACTTAATTACCTTAGTTAATAATAATAATATCGAATATTATTTATTATAAAAAATTATCAACTACCCAAGTGCTCAACGAGTACACTTCATATTGTGGGACTTTCGAAGTCCAGACACGTTCGTCATATAAGCCTAGCTAATATGTACGCAATTCAGCCACCTCCAAATTCACGAAGAACAAGAACAACATTTCTGAACTATACAAGTCGAGGTCATTACATATGTTTAACAATCTCTTCGTCGTAGGCTATTTGAGTTGTGCTTAGGAAATAAAGATTGTACCGTCAAGCTTCCAAGGCGCATATCTCATGTCGACATATCCACGATTCTTTAAAACTAATCAGAAACCATTTCTGATATATGCGACCTACCCTATGTGATCAGTTTTGGCCAAAGTCTCAAGAATCATGACCTACTTATATGGATACTTAAACCTCTTATGGTAAACATACAAGCCGATGAATCATATCTTGATACACACTTGATTAACGAGTGCATCAGTCCATACCCAACAAATATCTAGAGGCCAGACAAAGAAAAATTTCTGACATAAATGACATCTAAGTGTGGACGATCTCACACAAAATCAATATTATCTTATAGTTAAAGGATCACATATGTTACTCAACTCGAGGAGATTCCTATTGATGGTGGTGTGTACTTCCAACTATTAGGAATAACCTAGGAGTCATTTAGTATTCGCTCCAACGAATACCCATATGTCGTAGTTGGGGTTTTGGGCGATGGGGCGCAGCGGAAGCGCGGGTTCGGGCGAAATCGTATTTTAAAACTTATTCAAAATACCAAATAAATTATTCAATATCTAATATGAATAATTTATTCATATTTCACCTAAACCTATTTATTTGATATAAAATATTGACATAAACATAGTTGAAATTTCGTGAAACTTTTACAAAAACCGATTTTTCGCAAAATGGCCTAAAATACGTATTTGAATGAACCGACTACCCGAAATTTATGGAAACTGCTCAGGTCAGCTCCAATAGTGTCGGGGCAGTTCATTGGACAGTCGTCACCCGATTGGCTCAAAATCCACCCGGTAACGCTGTTTTTAGCCGTTTTCGCTTATTTCAAGTCGGAAACACTTTCCGGAAATTATGCCAACTCCCAAAACACATCCAAAACATTCATAAGACAAAAATTTCATCACAAAATCAGATTTATTTCCAGGTGAAAGCAGAAAACGAAATTGGTCAAAAATTCATGTTTTAATCCAATTTTCACCAAGATTAATCTAATTAATCCAACACCAAAGAAGTCCCACCACATATGAACAACTCTAGAACAATTCTAGGCTATTTAGAGTGGATCAACAACTCTAGAATGACAACACTTCAAAAATTGAATAATTTGGAACTTAATTACAATAATTCCTTCCAAACACACTTCACACATGCTAATCACTTCCAATTTCATCCATCAAACCACAAAGCCCCAAATTTTACAACAAAGAAGAAACCCTAGATCTCAAAAGATTATCAAGAAACTTGAAACAAACTTTCAAAGCTTAGGATTTGAAGAAATACCTTTAAATCTCCTAATTCCTTTGCCCTTTTTTCTTGATTTTCTTCTTTGTTATGCATGATTTATTAAGCAAAATGGAAACCCATTTTACTTTGGAGGTCACGGCAAAGTGGAAGAATGGAAGAAGATGGAAAAAATAATTTCTCTTTCTTCTTTATATATGGCCGAAATTTGGAGGCTTGGGGGGCATTATTGTCCTTTCAAAATTAATCAAATTAATATTCAAATTAACTTTATATTTAACCAATCAAAATTGGACAAATATAAAGTATAATTAATCAATGCCATGTGCACTAATTATAAGTCACCATTTGTCATGACAATTATGACAAAAAAAGATAAGATTTATAATTTATAATTATTTAATTATTTAACAATTAAATAAATAAATAATTAAATAACAAGTATATATGTATTTTTACTTAAATTAAATAACAAATACATATATTTATGGCATGTGTCAAAATTTCATTGACGAATAATTAATGTGTATCTAATCGTATTATGTATCAAATACAAATACACAATAATTATTAGCGGGCAAAATCCCATAATACATATGTTATCATTTAACCGATTAAACGATCTGAATTAACTCATTTAATGCGGTGAAGTATTATGAATAATCTGTATTATTCATATCGTGTTGCCCAAGTGCTCAACGAGTACACTTCATATTGTGGGACTCTCTAAGTTTAGGTCTATCCGTCACGAAATCCAATTTCGTGTCCATAATCCACCCACTCATGGATTATGACGACCACGGATAATCTCGCTAAACTATGCAAACCGAGGTCATAGCATACGTATAATCCCTCCGTCACAGGCCATCCGTATTATACCTGGGATATAGATCAGAACGTCAAATCCGTTCAGTATAATACAGTCGACTTTCAATTTACGATCTCTAAATAACACTCGGAACTGATTTCCGAAGTTATACCATGGCCATGGATTTACTAGATCACAAACACAAGCTGGATGCATATGCCATGTACAAAGGACTGATGGATCCTATCTTGATACACACAGGATATCATGAGAATCATTCCATTCCCAACGAACAGGCGGAGGTCTGATCATGATTAGATCGTTGACGTGACTGCCATCAAAGTGTGGAGGATAGCTCATATATCCACAGTGGTATCTCAAGTCGAAGGACCACTATGCTCGCTCAACTCTAGAAGGTTCATATTGACGTTGTGTACCATCTATTAGGAAACCTTCAGTGAGTCGTTCAGTGTCTTATCAAATAAACACATACATGTCTATACGAGTCTCCCGAGACTCATGGTTCACTGGGATAAACCATCGGACTAAGTCACGATATACGACATGTACTGGTCTCAGCGGATTTTACTAACCGACCCGTGTTAGCAAATCTTGACCAGGAACTTTATTTAATGATATACAACTAATAGTGTGTTTCCCAATGTCAATTACAAACTATGTTGTAACTGCGCACTATACTGTAAATCCTAGGGTCTTTGTCTAATATACACGTATCACTGAACCAGATTCAGTTTCGATCTAATCGTAATCGGATATCTAATATCAATTAGATCAAATAGGTGTATAAAAGATAAGGGTGATACCATTAAAATTTTTTTGTGTGGAAAATACAATTGTTTGTATTTATGAATCGGACATAAATATGATCCGGATTGGGACTCCGAGCACCAACCCTAATAATTTCTCTCACTTGCTCTAGTGCCAATCCACGGTATCATATACACATCTTAATGCGTATCACATACTCATGGCCCTCAAGAGCTCACCAGCACTCAAGAGGTAGGCAACAACAAGTAAGTCTGCTTTAAAAAATCGAGTATGTCTAACAAACCCAACCGTTTTCCTTAACCAGCATCATTCATATTTTGTAGAATCCAAATTCCACAAAAATATGGCGCAAACGCTATATCAGTATTGTGCTATAGCTACTGAGTTGTCTATGTACTTAGAGATCAAATCCAAATACTATGAGACAACCGCAAACACTACACTAATATGAAAACTTCTAATCTATAGGGTCACTTTGCAGCTTCTTAAGTCAATACTTCATAAGTTGCAACTGATTCCACTAGTTTAGTAGAATCAATGGTGACACTCCCACTGCTTCTTTTCTGATTTTATATGACACAGACCATCTAATGTCATAATTAGAATCAAAACTAATCTGACCTTATGGTTGCTGACTAAATTCTCCATGACTTAGAAACTCGTTCTTAATATCTCAAAGATCACAAAGAACATGTTTCTAGAACCATCATATGGTTTACAGCATATCAAAATAACTCGTAACAATTACGATTAAATTGATATCTTTAATTGCACATAATATGGCATTCATTACGCCATCATCCTATGATGCATAAGATTGACTAGACATTCCAATCAATCTATCTTTCGACAAAGGAATCATTCTTTACGAAAGATGAATACTATATACTTAAAAGACACATTAACTATCAAACAGTTATACTAACTATTATACAGATAGTCTTGATGTGCCATTTATTAGATCATATTTTATATGCGACTAATGAGAGTATCTCACACGTCTCTCAGTTTTATATCTTATATAAAACTTTATAACAAATATAACAGAGACCACTCACATTGCTACCATGGAGAAAAGAAGACCTAGGATATGTAATACTAGAAAGAAATTTGTACGCTCCCACTGACCCTACTAATAAATACGTATTCTCTATACTTCGATAAAACCAGACAATCTGACTGATATCAAAAACAGAGAACACGGATTTTTGGAAAGCTTATCTGAGTCTACAATAGGCTCCATAAGCTAATATATCAAATTGTGATCTTAGCAGAATACTTAGGGCCATTCTAGAATGAACTCTTCAAACAAAAAAATCACGACGGATCTCTCATTCGAAGAAATCACTCAAGAACGCCATTTTGCATTCTTTTGCCAAAAATATAGTTTAATATCAACATTAACCAATAAATCTCTAATTGTTCAATTAGTGCGACCAGAGAGAGGTATTTTCAGAATCTATAATAGACTACTGAGGATAAAATTTCTTATTGTCATACTATAAAGGTCAAACCTTTATCGAGCTCACTATGCTTTTGCTGCACAAATAATTTGTACATTTTATGAACTATTCATAAAGAAAGCCTAATCAAGTTCAAAACTTAATCGTAGTAAGCCATGAAAAATCTTAGATCTGTGGTTCAATGCCAAGTTTCGGAATCGATATCAAATATCGTTCCCACTATAAGTTATAGGATAGTTTTCTTCGATAAGAAAACAACAGAATTATTAAGTATCAAATACTTTGTAAATGATTCCGACATCCTATTAGACTTATACGGAAGTTGTCTAAGGGTCTTTTCATCTTATTAATTATGTATTTCCATTACAGTTTATCACTCTCTCATTTGACTTCACTAAGTCAAGTCCTTTCTACAACCGTAGACATCTGATATTACACACCAAGTAATAAAACAATTTTATTACTCAGGATCGTAGAAAAGATATTCTATCAAATAGAATACAATATTATATTAAATAGAATACAATATTCTATTAAATAGAATAAATGATAAACTTTTCACTCGTACCTCTGAGGCATAAGTACTTTCAATTATATAACCATTACTAAAAAGAAAGTTTCAAATCTTAAATTTTTCAAGATTCAAATTTTCTACTATACATATCATATATGTAACTGTAGAAACAAATGAAACCTTAATTAAAGAGATGAATTATTATTACTGGAGCATAACCCCACGAGTATTGAAATTCATTCGGTAATACTCAATATCAACGAATCAAATCATATAAGATTCGATAACTCCCACTGACCAATTCCATTAAAATGGAATCACAGAAGTTTAATATTGAGTAAGAATCATATTCATTAAATAACTATAGAACAGATTGCCATAAATTCATGCGTTTGATCATATCAAACATCTTCGAACAATTCAAAGACGCGCAATGAATTTCTAAAGATACAGTTTTCAACACTATAGATAAAATATTTTTGAACTATTCAAAATATTCTATCTGAGTTTCATTAGAAACATATTTGACAATTCTTGAACAATTCAAGATGTTCAATATATTTTCTATAAGAAACACGTAACTAAGTCATGACAATTCATTAACTAAGTTACGGAGCATAGAAAACTATCTAAGGCAAATATCAATTCATTAAACCACATATATCCAATGTATTAGTCTAATAAATATGTGGTCCAATGACAATCATCGGTTAAATGAGATTTAATCACTTCTTGAAAACAATATTCATTAAACGGATAAGGATATATGGTGTGATCTCATATCAGACCATCATTTACCATACGGAATAAGCATCTGATGCTTTTATGATAAAATCTCATAATGCACAGTTCTAAGTTATTTATTTTACCAAATATTTTCTTAATGTTTATCTTCCATTAATGACACTACCAGTCATATTAAAATATGTAACAACTGTTTATACAGAACAAGCAACTATCCAATAGTCACAAGTTCTGATATCAAATATCAAAACAGTCATTAAACATTATTTTAATTAACTAGACGGGAGATCCGGTATCCAATACCTACAGTCGTCGTATTGTGAGAATCGATATTCTCTATACATAACTATATGTATCTCATTTCTTAAGCTTTATAATTTGCGTTCAATTATTCACAACATTTGCAAATAATCGATTAGCAAATTGTGTCAGACACATGACTTTTAAAAGTCACTAAAGCCAAGAACCTCATTATAAGACAAACAAAATTCTAAAGGAGTTTTCTTAATGCCAGTCAAGAATCCCGAGACATGAACTGATCCTTGTCTATTCTTACTGCATAAGAAACAATTCTAACTAGACTAATATATCCTAAACCATATATCTATTTAGATTTCCTAATCGTGACTTAGTAACTAAGTCACAAACCATCTTGATTTTCAAAGAAAAGTGGAACAATAGTTCCCGATGGTTTGAACTAATCTAACAATATCTAAGTCTAATGTCCTTCTAGAACCTATTCTAGAACTACGCAACCATAAGTAAAGTCAGAAAATCTATTCAAGTAATAAACATGCAGTGGATTAGAAGTATAAATCTATAAAAACAATATAGAATATAAGGAAAACGAAAGCAGTAAATTCTAAAATATTACACACCGCTTAAGTTATGGATTTTAAACTCAGTAGTGTCTCCCACTACTTTATGTAATACCGTAATCCCCAATGTACAATGGGAATTCAATAATTAAATCGAATTACATAGTGAGAGTAGGATCCCATGAATATATTTCGACTCGCAGATTTGGCACGATCTCACCTACGTATATTCATTAGGTAGACAACTCTTTGTCAATCACTCACCAGTGAATCATGGTTTTGGTCCTGATCGTTTCTCACTGTGGCAGCTTTGGTACGTTCACAGGGAGGCGTATCAAGGCTACACTTGTCCATGACAAACTCAAGTTACCGGTGTAGTCCTGACAGCTTTGGCACGTTCAGGATTTCCACTTTCACTTGAATTTATCCAGTATCAATATACAATCGGTATGGATAATAATCCTATAACTACACCCTCACAGCTTTGGCACGATCTCGGATGCACTTATAGAAAAATACTCATAAACCGTACTGACAAGACGGACCAAGAAACATGTATCCAATACACGTTACTTTACAGCCATATTTAAAAACGGGGATTTTCCTATGGAAGTTATACTCTACATCAAATGCATAATTTTAATCTAAATCATTTTCTAAACAATTCAATTCTACCTATAGAAAATATAACTTAATTTAACAATTAAATTTCCGCTACAATTTCGTTAGCGAAGAACCGAAAAGTAAAGAAACATATATAGATTCCTACCATGTGCGAACGTTAAAATTGGATTATATATCTAATATCAAGCATGAATAATGTAATGGATGAAGCATCAGACCCGCTCTGATATTATTTTTGTTGGGGTTTTGGGCGATGGGGCGCAACGGAAGCGCGGGTTCGGGCGAAATCATATTTTAAAACTTTTTCAAAATACCAAATAAATTATTCAATATCTAATATGAATAATTTATTCATATTTCACCTAAACCTATTTATTCGATATCAAATATTGACATAAACATAGTTGAAATTTTACGAAAACCGATTTTCCGCAAAATTAAATAAAATGCGTTTTTGACTGAACCGACTACCAGACAATTATGGAAACTGCCCAGGTCATCTCCAATAGTGTTGGGGCAATTCATGGGCTGCCTGAACAGTGACGGACTCACTGTTTGGACAGCCGTCACCCGGTTGGCTCAAAATCCACCCGGTAACGTCGTTTTCACTTATTTCAATTCGGAAACACTTTCCGGGAATTATGCCAACTCCCAAAACACATCCAAAACATTCATAAGACAACAATTTCATCACAAAATCAGATTTATTTCCAAGTCAAAGTAGAAAACGAAATTGGTCAAAAATTCATGCTTTAATCCAATTTTCACCAAGATTAATCTAATTAATCCAACACCGAAGAAGTCCCACCACATATGAATATTTCTAGAATAATTCTAGGCTATTTAGAGTGGATCAACAACTCTAGAATGGCAACACTTCAACAATTAAATAATTTGGAACTTAATTACAATAATTCTTTCCAAACACACTTCACACATGCTAATCACTTCCAATTTCATCCATCAAACCACAAAGCCCCAAATTTTGCAACAAAGAAGAAACCCTAGTGACCGGTGCTTACACACACGCGTATAACGCAAGCGCACGTATCGTTCAAGTAGTATAAAAAGTATCGATCCCACGAGGACTTAATATCTAATCTATTAATTTTATGAGGTAAAATGATTACTAGTATCTAGCAGGTTGTTTGATTGATTTGAAAAGGTGACGATTCTAAATTTAAAAACAAGTAAATAAAATTATTCGAAAGTAGGTTTAAGAAAATTCAATATTAAAAACTATCTAGGGTTGTGAATCTTTCCAATATTATTTAAAGATGAAGTGGTTATCTTAGAGTTGGGTAATATATTGATTTATTAACCTGGAACACTAAATTATGTGAAAGCCTCTGTCGATGGTCAGACACAAATACCCAGTTTAACCCAATTGAACCATATGTCTATGTCAACCAAATTATCTGGATTCATTAAGATTAAGTTCCAATTATGGTTACCCCCCCCCCCGCCCGACAGGTATATGTCTATCCTGTAAGGAAATCTATTAAAGGGTTATCTATCCTCAAGGAAGATCGTGGGCTATTGAGTCTACGGTTTTAAACTTAAAATCCCTATGTCTAGTTCATTTTAAGTTTACCAGTTCAATTTTATTAATGGCCAGTTCATGAAAAAGCATTAAGATTAAGACTCAATAAATAAATCTTTATATTACCCAAACTATAATTTAACCCCTTATAAACCAGTGATATTGGAATTCATCACAACCCCAGATATCTAACTTAGTTACGACACATAACTAGGGTTAATAAAAACTTAAAAGTAAAAGACATAAAGTAAAAATGCTGAAAAGTAATTACGGTAAAGTAAAAGCTGAAAAGTAAATTGCAATAAAATAAAATGCTAAGGTAAAAGGAATTATTTTTACTACTACTAATTTAGATATCTCCCATAATATAATATATAAACTTGTGATAACATTACCAACCAGCCATATAGACGGTAACCTGATTAAGTCAAATTAAGTCCAACCAGCCATTAAGGCGGTAAAAATGTTTGTCCATGAACCTGCCATATAGGCGGTAAGAAAATTTAATTACCAACCGACCAATCTGGCGGTATCCTTTATTAGTCAGGTTTAAACCAGATTAAAATGAATTACCAACCGACCAATATAGCAGTATCATTTTTAAGTCAAATTTTAAATAGTGAATATATTATATTTAAGGGAGATTAATCTAAATAGCAATAGTAAAAGAATTACCTTTCACCGTAGCAGGGGGAAGTTACCTCATCATGGTGAATAGTAAAAATTGTAAAAATAAAGAAAGTAAATTACTATTATTACAGAACGTAATTAAAATTAATTACAAAACTTAAATTAAAAGAAACTAGAGAGAGAAACTCCCTATTTACATCAAAGAAGTGAGAGAATGGTACAAACAATTGAAACTGAAATCTCGAGCTCAATTTATAGGCCTCGGTGGGCTCTGGGCATCGCGATGCCAAGGCCTTTGGCGTCGCTACGCCAGCTTCTTTTGGACGTGGCATGCTGAGGTGATGACACATGGCGATTCTCGATAAGGTGATAAGGTGACAGGTAGCAAGGTGGTTAGAGCTCAATTATTGTGACACGTGGCAGCTTCTGATTGGTCGGCTCAGATTCTTATCCGCCACATGTCAGATAAGGATAAGTCAGTCAATAATTGATGCTGACGTGGCGACACGTGGCAATTTGACTGTCGGCACCATAGAATTGCGACAAGTGGCACGCTGTGATTGATTGATGATGACGTGGAAAGCCACGTGGCACTTTGACTTGGTCAACATGTGATGTGGATGATGACGTGGAAATGACGTGGAGTGACACATGGCGACACGTGGTGATGGCGACTGTCGGCACCGTAGGATGATGACATGTGGCACGACGTATATTAGCAGATCGGCTGTGATGGTGACACGGCACATGTTAGCAAAGTCAAACTTTTATCAGATTCTGACACGTGGACCTGGCGCATGTTAGCACTGTTCGGCGCATGTTAGGCGTCGCGACGCCAAAGGCATGCGCGTCGCGACGCTGAAAATTACCAAAATGCCCTTTTCGTCCAATTTTTACTGTTTTGGTCCAAATCACTTCCAGAATGTCCTGAAACGTTATTTATCTACAAAATAACACAAAACACATAAAAATATTCACAAGACTCAAGAAACTATACAAAATATTAGGTTAAATGAGTGGGAAATAGTGATATAATTACCACTCATCACACCCCAAAACCTAACATTTTGCTAGTCCTCGAGCAAAACATAAAATAAAATAACATAATAAAATTTAACTAAGCCACTTTCGTAGGGATCACGGTTGCATTTAGCGTATGTAACAAGCCTTTAAACCCCTAGGTGTCCCTAGTGGACGAGTTGTAGTCTCGTGAGGGTTTACAGCAATGATACCCACAAACATTTTACAAAAGTAAAAATGTAGTAAAACTAATGCACACAAAAGAAAAAAGACAAGAGAAAAGAGAATAAAGAAGTTAGTGACTAATCAAGTGAAACTTATACTTCAAGTTACTAGTTGTTTTGTTCTTTCTAAATTACTGAATAAGTAAATTCTCCGATTATATTTTCCATTCTCCATATACACAGCCCACAAAATATTAAACAACTCATTTTTGCCCACAACAGTCACAAGTGCAGTTGATAAGAGAGTAATATTTTTGTCCTAAAGTTCTATCAGATTTCACACCTTTTTGTAGCAATGGAATAATATTTCTGATTTTTCTTATTTTTTTTCTTATACAATACCTTCCGTCTATGTAGCGAGTGTTGGGTCGGTGACTCCCAAACCAGTTGGCTTTAGGGCACCATGTGTTAAGACACCCCTACAGACTTAATTTCTCAGACTTCAGATATATATATTTTTGTAGCATCTTTGATCCATGTAGCGAGCTTTGGGCCAGTGACTCCCAAACCAGTTGGTTTTAGGGCACTAGGTGTTAAAACACCCTTACAGACTTAATAACTCGGATCTCATACTTTTTTTTTTTACTCCATTGCTTTTTGAGATGCTTCCTCCAATTAAACTAGAGCACTAAATATTACAAATTTTTCAATTTTAGCTCATGTCCGTATGTTACTATATATGTTGATAATATCTGTCAACTGAGCATAAGAAGATCCATTTTAATCAGTATTATGGAGAATTCACAAATTAAATAATTCAAAAGGAAATAAACAAAAACTAACTTGTTTCAAAAATAGTTTGAGATACGTCTCAGAAGTGGAAATTCCTTACTCAGCTATCTCTTACCAATTTCACCTTTTTAGTCAAAATAAAAACACAAAAACATAAAATATTTTTGTAATTTTTGAACATTTTTCAATTTTTTTTTTGTATTTTTCGAAAATTTTGAACTAAAAATAAAAACAACACACAACTAAAAAGAAAATATTAATAACACAACTAAAAAGAAAATATTAATCAACTAATTCCCTCCCCCAAACCTAAATGAGACATTGTCCCCAATGTCTTAAACAGTTGAAGAAGAAGTTTAGAAGATAATACATGGTTAGCTGAAATTCTACAAAAAATTAAAGGTTAAGATCCAGATTAATCCGACGCCTCTTACCACGATCGTCCTCGGAACAATTTATCTTTGAAAGGATAAGGTCAACTTATGGTTCATAGGCTAAAAGTTGGTCAATTAGATCCGGAGCAGTTCTGGCAGTGAAGATGAGTTCTTTCATAGGTTTTGACACGAACCCATTTCTCCGAGCGTCATCAAGAAACACAGAAAGAAAATCATAAAATCCTTCAACGTTGTACAATCCAAGCGGTTTCTGGTGTATGTTCAGGTTCGCCCAAGATAACACTATAAAAATTTCCTCCAATGTGTCCAAGCCATCTGGCAAAGCAATAAACGCATCGGCACGGTTAATCATTTCTACTAATCGTTTAGACATACCTGACACGATCAGTTCATCTCCGTTTGATGATCCAATAAGATTTGCCTCTGCCAAGGGTTTTGGGATGATTCCCAAAACGTGACTGCCTCCTTCTTGTACGGCCTTTGAAACGATCCCCATTAGTCCAAGATTGCCTCCGCCATATACTAAGTGCATATTCCTTGCAGCTAAGACTCGACCCAATTCTTGTGCTGCCTCTACGTATTGTGGTTTAGTACCAACACTACTACCGCAAAACACACAGATGTTCATCTTCTTGAAGTAGCTTCCATGTTTTACTTTGGATGTCTTCAAAAGTGCAATGATGAGTTGAATTTATAATACCTGAAAAAGGGTGAGTAAAATAATAGCACTAGTACCTGCCAAATGACAATTATTAGTTAATAGTAAAATAAATCGTGATAGTAAAAAATGTTTAGATCATGTCGGAGAAAATAAAAGAAAATAACAAAACAACTCACAATTATCAGGAAAAGACAAAGAGATATAATATGTACAAGAAAAGTATCGGCTTGATTGACGTCTATGCGTCAGGGACAAGCTTCCCATCCAATTTTCTTATAAATTGGCAAACAGGGTCTTTTTGAGTCAGATTACCGAGACTTAACAGTTGTCTTTCTTTTTGAAATTGTGCGTATAACACACGAATCTCGTGATACACACATCCACTGGGATGCGTCTCAAGAGTTTTAGATATGTCATCCAAAGACTCCATACTCAAGCCATCCCTAATGAAGTTAATATTATCTTCGCGGTTATCAGACACCATTCCTAAAGAACGACAACAAGTATTACAACATCTTTGTTGATTTCAGTACCGCTTTTTCCTTTGCTTCTTTTTCCTCCGTCCGTTGCCCTGTTTCTTTTGGAACTTCCTCAGCAGTTGTTTTGGCTCCAACATCTTTGTTGATTTCAGTACCGCTTTTTAACATGATGGCATGACGCTGCTCCTTCCCTATGTTCCTTGGATTTGGTTCTGTGTTGCTGGGAAGATTTCCTGGCGGTCTGTAACTCTGAGCATTGGTCAGTTGTCCGATTTGATTCTCCAGTGCTTTGATGGAAGCAGATTGGCTCTGAAACATAGCATCGTACCTTTTTAACTGAGTCACCACTTCTGCTATTCGTGGTTCATTTACCTGCTAATGGCCTTTGTTCTGTTGCTGGAATCCAGGTGGTGGATAGTTCTGTTGCCCTGAATTGTTGCTCCATGCGAAATTGGGATGATTCATCCACCCTGGGTTGTAGGTGTTCGAATATGGATTGTTCTCCTGTCTGTTGAAATTGTTGACATAATTCACCGTTTCTTTATATTGGTTGAAAGATTCTGACTCATGTGCTTCTCCAAATGGTGAACTTGTGGATCCACCATTAACTTTCATGTTAAGAGTTTCCAGATTTTTGCAAATCACATCCAGCTTGGAATTCAGTGATGTGTTGGCTCCAACTTCATAAATTCCAGCAATTTTTTGGATCATGCTCCTTTCTGTTGGCCACAAGGAATTGTTGTTGGTCTTTTCTTCAATTAAGTCCTAGGCTTGATCTTCTCCTTTTGCCATCAAAGCTCCTCCAGCAGCAGCATCAATTGTGGTTCTCATTATTCCAGAAAGTCCATTGTAGAAAGTTTGGACTTGTAGCCACTTTGCGATCTCATGATGAGGACATTTCCGGAGTAAATCTTTGAATCTTTCCCAAGCTTCGCGAAGGGATTCTGAATCTTACTGCACGAAGGATGTGATTTCATTCATTAACTTTGCAGTTATGGTTGGTGGAAAGTACTTTGCAAGGAATTTGGTGGCTAGAGTGTTCCAAGTTGTGATGGAACCTGCTGGTAACGAATGTAGTCAAGCTTTAGCTCTGTCTTTCAGGGAATATGGAAAAACCTGAAGTCTCATTGCTTCTTCAGCTACTCGGTTGTAATTGAAAGTACCGCAAACATCTAAGAAGTTACTGATGTGGGAATTAGGATCTTCTGTTGTATTTCCCCCAACTGTACTGACTGCTGAATCATCTGGATGCATGTTTTGATGTCACACGCATTTGCTGGTAAATGAGGAAGTACAATACAGGAAATGAAGCCGTCGACCACCGGAATGGTTCTGTCTCGAATGGGAATCGGTGGTGCAACGTTCAAAGGTTCAGGTTCCATGTTGACTAAAGCTTCTTGGCCTTCTCGCCTTTCCCTTCTCAACTGTCTGATGGTTCTTTCAATTTCTGGGTCAAGCGGTCGGAGTTCAAAGCTTCTGGTTCGTCTCATGTAGTTTCTGAGAACCTGAAACACAAGAAAACAAAAACAATAAGTAAAATGAAATTAGATACAAGTAATGTATCTAACCCCAAAACTAATAGTGAAAGATAAATAAGTCCCCGGCAACGGCGCCAAAAACTTGACTGGTGCTTACACACACGCGTATAACGCAAGCGCACGTATTGTTCAAGTAGTATAAAAAGTATCAATCCCACAAGGACTTAATATCTAATCTATTAATTTTATGAGGTCAAATGATTACTAGTATCTAACAGGTTGTTTGATTGATTTGAAAAAGTGACGATTCTAAATTTAAAAACAAGTAAATAAAATTGTTCGAAAGTAGGTTTAAGAAAATTCAATATTAAAAATGATCTAGGGTTGTGAATCTTTCCAATATTATTTAAAGATGAAGTGGTTATCTTATAGTTGGGTAATATATTGATTTATTAACATGGAACACTAAATTATATGAAAGCCTCTGTCGATGGTCAGACACAAATACCCAGTTTAACCCAATTGAACCATATGTCTATGTCAACCAAATTATCTGGATTCATTAAGATTAAGTTCCAATTATGGTTACCCCCGCCCGACAGGTATATGTCTATCCTGTAAGGAAATCTATTAAAGGGTTATCTATCCTTAAGGAAGATCGTGGGCTATTGAGTCTAAGGTTTTAAACTTAAAATCATTATGTCTACTTCATTTTAAGTTTACCAGTTCAATTTTATTAATGGCCAGTTCATGAAAAAACATTAAGATTAAGACTCAATAAATAAATCTTTATATTACCCAAACTATAATTTAACCCCTTATAAACCGGTGATATTGGAATTCATCACAAAATCAGATATCTAACTTAGTTTCGACACATAACTAGGGTTAATAAAAACTTAAAAGTAAAAGACATAAAGTAAAAATGCTGAAAAGTAATTACGGTAAAGTAAAAGCTGAAAAGTAAAATGCAATAAAAATAAAATGCTAAGGTAAAAGGAATTATTTTTACTACTACTAATTTAGATATCTCTCATAATATAATATATAAACTTGTGATAACTTTACCAACCAGCCATATAGGCGGTAACCTGATTAAGTCAAATTAAGTCCAACCAGCCATTAAGGCGGTAAAAATATTTGTCCATGAACCTGCCATATAGGCGGTAAGAAAGTTTAATTACCAATCGACCAATCTGGCGGTATCCTTTATTAGTCAGGTTTAAACCAGATTAAAATGAATTACCAACCGACCAATATAGCGGTATCCTTTTTAAGTCAAATTTTAAATAATGAATATATTATATTTAAGGGAGATTAATCTAAATAGCAATAGTAAAAGAATTACCTTTCACCCTAGCAAGGGGAAGTTACCTCCTCATGGTGAATAGTAAAAATTGTAAAAATAAAGAAAGTAAATTACTATTATTACAGATTCTTATCCGCCACATGTCAGATAAGGATAAGTCAGTCAATAATTGATGCTGACGTGGCGACACGTGGCAATTTGACTGAGGCACTAGAGAATTGCGACACGTGGCACGCTATGATTGGTTGATGATGACGTGGAAGCCACGTGGAACTTTGACTTGGTCAACATGTGATGTGGATGATGACGTGGCAATGACGTGGAGTGACACGTGGCGATGGCGACTGTCGGCACTGTAGGATGATGACACGTGGCACGACGTATGTTAGCAGTTCGGCTACGATGGTGACACGTGGCACGGCGCATGTTAGCAAAGTCAAACTTTTCTCAGATTCTGACACATGGACCCGGCGCACGTTCGCACTGTTCGGCGCATGTTAGGCGTCGCGATGCTAAAAATTACCAAAATGCCCTTTTCGTCCAATTTTTACTGTTTTGGTCCAAATCACTTCCAGAATGTCCTGAAACTTTATTTATCTACAAAATAACACAAAACACATCAAAATATTCACAAGACTCATGAAACTATATTAAATATTAGGTTAAATGAGTGAGAAATAGTGATATAATTACCACTCATCACCTAGATCTCAAAAGATTATCAAGAAAACATGAAACAAACTTTCAAAGCTTAGGATTTGAAGAAATACCTTTAAATCTCCTAATTCCTTTGCCCTTTTTTCTTGATTTTCTTCTTTGTTATGCATGATTTATTAAGCAAAATGGAAACCCATTTTACTTTGGAGGTCACGGCAAAGTGGAAGAATGGAAGAAGATGGAAAAAATAATTTCTCTTTCTTCTTTATATATGGCCAAAATTTGGAGGCTTGGGGGGCATTATTGTCCTTTCAAAATTAATCAAATTATTATTCAAATAAACTTTATATTTAACCAATCAAAATTGGACAAATATAAAGTATAATTAATCAATGCCATGTGCACTAATTATAAGTCACCATTTGTCATGAAAATTATGACAAAAAAGGATTAGATTTATAATTTATAATTATTTAATTATTTAACAATTAAATAATTAATTAATTAAATAACAAACATATATGTATTTTTATTTACAATAAATAACAAATACATATATTTATGACATGTGTCAAAATCTCATTTGACGAATAATTAATGTGTATCTAATCGTATTATGTATCAAATACAAATACACAATAATTATTAGCGGACAAAATCCCTCAATGCATATGTTATCATTTAGCCGATTAAACGATCCGAATTAACTCATTTAATCCGGTGAAGTATTATGAATAATATGTATTATTCATATCGTGTTGCCCAAATACTCAACGATTACACTTCATATTGTGGGACTCTCTAAGTTTAGGTCTATCCGTCAAGAAATCCAATTTCGTGTCCATAATCCACCCACTCATGGATTATGACGACCACGGATAATCTCTCTAAACTATGCAAGTCGAGGTCATAGCATACGTATAATCCCTCCGTCACAGGCCATCCGTATTATACCTAGGGATATATATCCGAACGTCAAATCTGTTCAGTATAATACAGTCGACTTTCAATTTACGATCTCTAAATAACACTCGGAACTGATTTCTGAAGTTATACCACGGCCATGGATTTACTAGATCGTAAACACGTGCTGGATGCCTATGCCATGTACACAGGACTGACGGATCATATCTTTATACACACAGAATATCATGAGCATCAGTCCACACCCAATGAACAGACAGAGGTCTGATCATGACTAGATTGTTGACGACGTGACTGCCATCAAAGTGTGGAGGATAACTCATTTATCCACAGTGGTATCTCAACTCGAATGACCAATATGCTCGCTCAACTTGAGAAGGTTCCTATTGACGTTGGTGTACTATCTATTAGGAAACCTTCAGTGAGTCATTCAGTGTCTTATGAAATAAACACTTATATGTCTATACGAGTCTCCCAAGACTCATGGTTCACTGGGATAAACCATCGGACCAAGTCACAATATACGACATGTACTGGTCTCAGCGGATTTTACTAACCGACTCGTGTTAGCAAATTTTGACCAGGAACTTTATTTAATTATATACAATTAATAGTGCGCTTCCCAATGTCAATTACAAACAACGTTGTAATTGCACATTATACAGTAAATCCTAGGGTCTTTATCTAATATACACGTATCACTGAACCAGATTCAGTTTCGATTTAATCGTAATTAGATATCTAATCTCAATTAGATCGAATAGGTGTGTAAAAGACAAGGGTGCTACCATTAAAATTAGTAATATTATGGAAAATACAATTGCTCGTATTTATGAATCGGACATAAATACGATCCGGATTGACACTCCGAGCACCAACCCTAACATACACGAGCTTCCAAAGCTCATAGTACATCAGGTTAAACCATTGGAACTCTAATTCCAATATACGACATGTGCTAGCCTTCTAGGTTATAGGAATTCGACCGTATTTCAAAACAAATGAGTAGAATTGTTTACTTTAAGAATAGTTTATAATAGTAATACTATCCCAGTTTCAGACCATCTAGTATGAAGTATTACTAATAACTATTCTAAGGTCGATGTCATTCTTAGTATATTTATACACTAATTTAATATGCATAATGACATTACCATTAATAAGATTTGAAATGAAAATGTAGTTATTTTATCAATAAATAATAAATTATACAATACATTATTCGGATTGGCGCTCCAAGCACCAACTCCAACAAACTCTCACTTGCTTAGTGCAAATCTAGATGGTACCATAGTCTCATCTCTTCCATATGTTTATCGAATAACTTAGGAGGTAAGGCCTGAGTATGTGGGTTTGCTATGTTGTCTATATCTTGAACCTTCAAGACCACTATATCTTTTCGTTCAATAATCTCTCTAATTACGAGATATTTCCTTTCCACTGTTTAGACTTTGAATACGACATTGGCTTATTAGCTTGCGCAATAGCTCCGCTATTATCACAATATAGTGGGATCAAATCCGTAATACTAAGCACAACGCCAAGTTCGATGATAAAATTTCTAAACCAAACAGTTTCTTTAGCAGCTTCTAAAGTCGCTATAAATTCGGCCTCAGTGGTGGAATCAGCTGTTGAAACTGATGTCAGGTCTCACATAGCATAGCATACATAATGCTTACAATACAAAAAACATATGACAAGTTAGACATCCTAACTCTTTCTTCCTCAGTTTGAAGTGTCATTTTCTTCGAAAGATATATGTCGTATCAGAAAGGTATATTTATTGCTTTACAGTTTGTAAAACCTTACATTTCTAACATCTTAACTATGCACGTAGATTGCAAAAACACTAAAAACTTCATAACTCCATCCCGATAGATCCTTATACTTAGTATATAGTAAGTTTCACCCATGTCTTTCATGAAGAAGTTCTTGCAAAGGTAGGCTTTCACACTCTGCATCAATTTTATATCATTCCCTATGATAAGGATGTCGTCTACATATAAAACAAGAAATACTATCATTCTCCCACTAACTTTATTATAAACACACAGTTCTTCCTTATTCTTGATGAATCCAGATAATCCAATTATTTCCAGCTTCGGGATGCATGTTTAAGTCCATAAATAGACTTCAGGAGCTTACAAGCCAAGTTTGAAGTCTCACGAGATACAAAACTCTCTGATTGTTCCATATAGATATCCTCCTCGATGAATCCATTTAGGAAAGCAGTTTTCACATCCATATGGAATATCTCATAATCGCGATATGTAGTAATGGCTAAGAGAATCCTAATGGATTTTATCATGGCTACTGGTGAAAAATTTCCTCATAGTCAATCCCAGGACGTTGAGTGTAATCTTTCGCTACCAATCGAGCCTTAAAAGTTTCCATCTTTCGATCGAGCCCTCGCTTCCATTTATAAACTCATTACAATCAATAGGTTTTACTCCTGCAAGAACTTCAACTAAGTCTCAGACTTGACTGTCATGTATAGAATCCATTTCAGATTTCATTACTTCCTGCCATTTTCCAAAATCGATATCCAATATCACATGTTTATGTGTAGTTAGATCTATTTCCTCTAAGAGGAGAACATCAAGGCTCACATCGGATGTTAAAAACACTCTCTCATGAGGCATTGATATTCTATTAGACTTACGTAGAACCTGTGTTATAGATCTTTTACCTAGTTGGATCTATGGTTCCATCTCAGGTTCCTCACTGTTGGGATCAAACTCATCAAGTTCAATCTTTCTACATTTTCCACTATTTCTCAAAAATTCTTTTTCAAGAAAAGTAGCAAAGCGAACAATAAGTATATTTCATTGCTTAGAATCATAGAATTGATATCCCAAAGAATTTTGAAGATATCCAACGAACTTATATTTATACCCCTTGTGTGCTAGTTTATACCGCTGCGTAACTCTGACGTATGTAGGACAACCCCAAATCTTTAAATATCTAGGACTTGGATTTCTATCATATCATATCTGATATGGGGTCGTAGAAATAGCTTTTGATGAAATTTTGTTAAGTATGTGGGCAGCAGTAAGTAAAGCATAACCTCAAAGTTAATATAGAAGATCGATATAGCTCATCATGGAACGTACCATATCCAATAAAGTATGATTTCTTTGCTCAGACACACCATTGTGTTGGGGAAAAATTTCATTCTCCCTTAAATAACTTCTGAATTCGTCACTCATGTATTCACCGCCTCGATCTGATCGAAGGCACTTGATGAATTTACCGGTTTATTTTTCTACTTCGTTTCAGAATATTTTAAACTTGTAAAATATTTTCGATTTATGTCTTATCAAATAGACATATCCATATCTAGACTTATCATACGTGAAAGTCACGAAGTATATTAAATCAAGAAATGAGGCCTTTCTCATATTCCTTTGGATATATGACTCACAAATCGAATAACGATCTAAGGTAAGATTTTCAATCAAACCATCATTTACCAATTTTGATAGACGTCTAACACCTATGTGGCACAATCTCATATGTCATAATTCAGTATGATTTAATTCAGATCTTCTGCTTGTATTTTCCTCTATATTAAAAACATCTCTATATGTTTCCAAAACTTAGTGACCGTTAGATAAAAAAAATTCACATATCAATTTTTTGTCTTTATCATATAAACATAAAGTTCCATCCTTAATGTTTATTTTATATCTCTCTTTATCTAAAATTGGTAGTGATATTATTTGTCTGATAAGGGAGGCTACATAATAACAGTCATGTAAATCTAATTTACATCTATTTTGGGAGATCTATAACAATTGTTCTTATGTCCTTGACATCCAATGTCTCGCCATTGCCAACTCTAAGCTGGATCTCCCATTTATTCAGCCTTTTTTAACCCTGATGACTTGCATAGAGTTTCAAATATGAGTAGGATTTCCGGTGTCTAAACCCATCTACTATTTACTTTTAAGGCTAATGAGATGTCAATAATAGGAAAAAAAATACAAAGTGTACTTGAGGGTCTTGCTTTTCCTTTCAGTTCTAGATCATCATGAGCTACTTGCGGTCTTGTACATTTACGATTCTTGAAGTTTTTCTTTGATATCTTCTTCTTCCCCATTTTAATTTTCTTTGACTTCTTATAAGTCTTTGAATAGCTTGCTCTACCATGGAGGTACAAAATGGGATTGCCTTTATTCAAATCATGCTCTATCGTACGTAACATGTTATGAAATTAATTATAATTAGCTTGCATTGAATGCATATGGAAGTTTAACATAAATCCAGCATAACTACGTGACAAAGAAGACAAAATCAAATTAGGACCTAGCCGTTCATCAATCATAATGCCCTATTATTCCAAATATCGAATCTGGTCGATCTTGTTCAAAACATGAATGTTAATTGCTCCTCCATATTTGAGTGTAGCACGGAACAATTCCTTAGACCTTCAATATATTTATAATTCTTGATTTGCCTCGAACAATTTATTAAGTGTTGTTATAATGCTCCAAGCATCAGGTACCTCTATGTACTGTTAGAGCAAACAAGGAACCATCGATCCTAAAATGTAGGATTTCACCCTTAGGTTATCATCCTTCCATTTTTCAAAAGTTTCTCATTCTTCGGGAGTAGAGTCAGGATCGATTTCAACAGGCAATGGATTGATAGTTACATAGCTCAACTTTTCGAACTCCAAGACAAGACAGATGTTCATTTCTCATTCAAGATTGTTCTCAGATCCTTTTAGTTTATTAGAATCCAAAAGTCACGTTAATGGATTTATTACAGCCATCTACAAGACAATAATTAAACACTAGCATAACATTTTTCATTTCAATATAAAAACACTAATCGATTATGGAATTTTAAATCTATTAGTTTTCTCCCATTATTTTACGTAATTATGTAATCTTCCTTAACGGAAAAATAGAAATTTGACTATCAAAATTTCGTAGCGGGAAGTGAATCCCATGACATTTACTCCAGCCTCACACTATCGACGATCTTGGTCTTTATAAACTCATTAGGTAGACCTCCAAGGTCAATCACATTCATGTGACTCCTAGTTTGGTCTTAAACCGTTTCTTATACTCACAATAATGACGATATTGGATTAAGATGTGTTCCAGGTGTATACTTGTCAATGTGCACTAATGAGCTTCGTAAGTACACCCTCACAATAATGACGGTATTGGGTGACTACGTTAACTCATCACGCTACATCTAGTATTGTACCAAAGAGACCTAAGTTCCGAGTACTTATACCCTCACAATAATGACGGTCTTGGGCATAAGTAGTAAGGACTCATTCATCTTCGTATTGAGAAGACGGACGATACAATAATACTCCAATATTACTAATACTATTATTGAAATAAAATAATCACTTAATTATGAAAAGTTTATGACAATCAAGTCATTAACATGCTTGGGTAAAAATTAAAATTTTAATTTAAAAACATGCAATGCATATCCAATATGACTTATGCATAATTAAATTAAAATTATCGTGGCATAGATTCAAAAAACATGTGTTGTGTGTTAAAGACCTGTTCTGATACCATCCTGTTGGGGAAAATGTAGAACCCCTAAGGTCGGATCGGTGTCTCGTGCAGTGAAAGTGGGTCTAACCCTTGGATATCTAGCATATGTGTATTTTTAAAATATTTTAATGAAATACCATATTCCATTACGAGTGTTTAGGGAAAAATCGGGGTCCGGACAAACCAAAAGGAGATCGGAAAAAACATGATCTTCCGACAGCTTGCGCAGCCAGCATGCTACGCATGCTGCTTATGCAACATGCTGCTACGCAGCATGGGCTGAAGCAACATTCTATTTTTCATTTTTGTTTCATTTTTTTAATTTGCAAAACCTTAAACATAAATTAAAATCACCCAAAATAATTTTAATTTCAAAACCAACCACAACACATGTTATATTCTAAACATATATATATTCTAAATATATATTATATGTGTGTGTGTGTGTTTATTTAAATCAAATTTCAAACCAAAATAGAATCCCACAATGAAATGACTCATGAACAATCCTAGGTCAACCAAAGGTGGTCAAGTGATTATAGAATAATAGTCTTAGCTCCGAGCTATTATCTAGAGCTCTAAACTCTAATTTTATAATTATGTCTTCCAAACTCTAATTTTATGTCTATGTCTAACATAAATATTTTGATCCAATTACAAACATATTGTGTTTATATTTCCAAAGTATCAAAACACAATTAGTTAGTATCTAATACATAATAACATATTGTTGACATGTCCATGATTCTTTACAACAAATCTGAAACCATTTATGATATATGTCATACACCATAGGTGATCGGCTTTGGCCAAAGTCTCAAGAATCGTGACTTACTTACATTGATATCTAAATCCCTTATGGTACACACCTAATGAACATCTAGAGTCTAGACCATGAAAGGTTTATAACATACATGACATCTAAGTGTGGATGATCTCACATAAAATCAATGTTATCCTATAGTCAAAGGATCACATATGATACTCGACTCGAGGAGATTCCTATTGACGGTGGTGTGTACTTCCAACTATTAGGAATCACGTGTAAGTCATTCAGTATTCGCTCCAACGAATACCCACATGTCTATATGAGCTTCCAAAGCTCATGGTACATCAGGTTAAACCATTGGAACTCCAATTCTAATATACGACATGTGCTAGTCTTCTAGGTTATAGGAATTCGACCGTATTTCAAAACCAATGACTAAGAATATTTACTATAAGAATAGTTTATAATAGTAATACTATCCCAATGTCGGACCACTCAATGTTCAACTTTTCTAAGATCGATGTCATTCTTAGTATATTTATACATTAATCTAATATGCATAATGACATTACCATTAATAAGATTTAAAATGAAAATATAGTTATTTTATTAATAAATAATAAAATATATAATACATTATTCAGATTGGCTCTCTAAGCAAACGAGTGATGTGTTTTGTGTTATGCTTTTTCTATGTTGTGCATTCTATATTCTGAGTTTTTTTCCTCTATATACCAATGAATAGAAATGAACCAATTTTATAGCATTCAAAAATAGTTGTGTTTAATTACAATAAAAACTATAATGGTAGCAATTAACAACAAATTTAAAAGATAATCTATTACACCTCTTCAAATTCGTAACTGTCGAAATAAATGTAAATTCATTGGTTAACTAATTCTAAGAATAATTCATTTTCAACTACCATAATTAATTTGAAAAAAAATGATTTTTCTATTACAAGTAGTTGAAGATTAAATAATAAATGAAGTTGCAGTATGTGGCTGAGTCGGTTCTAGTTCAACAGTTATCGTACATAGGACATGATAATACACATTTATCAAATCAATCAGAACTATTATTGAGGAAATTTCCCCTTTAATTTTCTAACTCCATATCATGTTTACAGTTTACATGTCATGATATCTCTATACTTACAGTTGACATGATACCTCTCTGCTTACTTTGATAGATAATTTCTCATTCATCCCATCATCATTTAAATACAAATTTAATTATTTGTTACTCACACTAAATACTAAATTTAATTATAAATTAAATATAAATTTATTAGTTGTTATATAATTATTAAATAGAAAAATTCCTCTAAAGCTTTCTCAGCATTCTCTTGCTTTTACACAACAAAATTTGTGTAGGTATTGATAAAGATAATTTATTAATTACCACATCTTTATCATTATGATTTTTGTATATTAATTAAGTATATAAATCCTCATATACATGAATCTTTCATATCACAATTTTTATTGGAGCTTAGAGTATTGATTACGCCCAAAAAGTACTTACGGTTATCGCAATATAGTTGGGGTGTCGATTCCTCAGAGAGATAGTTACAAGGAACTAATTCAATTAAAGAAAACGTTAGCAATAATTTGATTAAAGAAAATAGTTTAATTGGTAATGTAAAGTAGAAACGAAGAAAAATACTTAAGAGCTGTCAGTAGAGAAAAGCAATAAAGCATCAGGAATCCCTCTTTTATCAAATCCCTAAATTCAGTAATTGATTCCTTTTATTACTCAATTAAAGTTTTCACATCCCAAACCAACAATCGGAAGATATTTCAATCAAAAACATATTAAATTCTAAGGTAATCGGTGAATTATTTTCTCTATGTTAACAGCACACAATGTTATCGTTATGACATATCTAACGTCGATAATATACCTTCAGGCAATACTGCAGCAGAAGATCAACTCATAAAACAATATTACCAGTCATAACTGGGTTCCCCAATCACACATAGAATAAACAAAACTATTCCTAAATGCAAATTGGTAAAACACAATCTCTGGTTTCATAATCAAAAGATAATAAAGAATAACAAATCATCAATTGTATTAAACATTGAAGAGTATTCATGAATCAAAAACATGAATATAAGAACTTAATTATAATAGTTTGTCTGTAGCTGTACCTATGAGATTAATTCTCCATATAGAAGAGAGACACAGCCTGTAGAGATTGCAGAAGCATCATGTCTGGCCTGAAGCTTCTTTGTTCTTCTATCTCAAATATGTGTCTTCAACTCTTTATTGTCTATTTTCTCCCTTTTTTTCCTCTTTTTTTAGAGTTTTGGACGAACTTGAGTTTATATAGGGAAGTCTTGGAGTCCTTATGTGTATAAAATATGACCTAATTAAGTTTATAGGCATCTGTCAGGGCACCGCGGTGCCGGAAAGTGGCATTGTGGTGCCCAACTTATGGGAGTTTTGTATGTGGCTTTATGAGGGCACGTCGCGACGCCAAGAATGGCGCGTCGCGATACGTGGCAGTTTTTCTGGAATAATACTTTCGTCGATTCTGTTCTTCCCGCATGCTTTTGATGTGTCCGTAAGGTCCCGAAACATGTACAATTGCTCCAATCTTCATGTTCCATTGCTTTCTAATAATAAGACATAAAATAAACTATAATTAAGATCAAATACTTAATAATCAAGCCGAATTAGCGATGTTTAAAGTACATTCTCATGCACTTATCACAGCCCCCGACCAATTTATTGCTAGTCCCTAGCAATTCAAGCGCAAAAGAAAATAAGAACTAAACTAAATTAAAAATAAAAAAATATCTAAGCCACTTTCGTAGGGATCATGATTGCATTTAACTTATGCAATAAGCCTTTAAACCCCTAGGTGGCCCTAGTGGACGAGTTATGGTCTCGTGAGGGTTTACAGCGACGACACCCACAAATATCATTCAAAACATGCAAAAATAACAAAATGAAATAGTCTCAATAGTTACACATATTACTGTCCTCAAAGAATGCCTAGTAATGAAATCAGAGAACCTCCAAAGTACTAAATGCAACTCGAATCCAAGTCCTTGAATAAATCATCTAAGTCAGACTCACAGTGTGTGTGTAAAGGTTCATTCACAACTGATGAGTGGTAAATGTATCACTATTTCCCACTAACTTGACCTAATATTTTGTATAGTTTCTTGAGTTTTGTGAATATTTTGATGTGTTTTGTGTTATTTTGTAGATAAATAAAGTTTCAGGACATTCTGGAGGTGATTTGGGGCCAAAACAGTGAAAAAGAACACAAAAGGGCATTTTGGTCATTTGGCACGTCACGACACGCAGGCTGCGTCGTGACGCCTAACGTGCGCCGGGGACATATGTCAGAATCTGAGAAGTTTAAATTTCCTAACGTGCGCCGGACTTTGCTAACGTGCATCGTGCCACGTGTCACCATCACAGTCGATCTGCTAAGGTGCGCCGTGCCACGTGTCATCATCCTATGGTGCCGACAATCGCCATCGCCACGTGTCGACAAGTGTCATCCCACGTGTCAGCCACGTCATCATCCATGTCAGCAGAAGACCGAGTCAACCTGCCACGTGTCAGCCACGTCATCATCAGCCAATCACAGTATGCCACGTGTCGTAATTCTATAGTGTCGACAATCACTTTCGCCATGTGTCACCAAGTCAGTACCACGTCATCGCCACATCAGTGCCACGTTAGCTCAATTATTGACTCATTTATCCGAATTTCCACGTGCCAGATAAGAATCTAAAATGGACGAATCAGAGCTTGCCACGTCAACGCGTCGCGACGCAAGAAGAAACGTGCGCGTCGCGACGCGTGGCACTTATAGACGCCTATAAATAGAGCTCGAAATTTCAGTTTTAGATGTACCTTCCTCTCTGAATTCTCTGATGTAAATAGGGAGTTTTCTATCTAGTTTCTTTTAAATTTTAGTTTTGTAATTAATTTTAATTACGTTTTGTAATAATAGTAATTTATTTTCTTTACTTTTACAATTTTTACTATTCACCATGAGGAGGTAACTTCCCCCTGCTAGGGTGAAAGGTAATTCTTTTACTATTGCTATTTAGATTAATCTCCCTTAAATATAATATATTCACTATTTAAAATTTGACTTAATGAGGATACCGCTATATTGGTCGGTTGGTAATTCTTTTTAAACTGGTTTAAACTTGACTAAGCAAGGATACCGCCAGATTGGTCGGTTGGTAATTAAATTTTCTTACCGCCTATATGGCAAGTTTATTTTGGTTCCGCCTTTATGGCTGGTTGGACTTAATTGACTTAATTAGGTTACCGCCTATATTGCTGGTTGGTAAAATAATCACAAGTTAATATATTATATTAAGGGAGATATCTAAATAGTAAATAGTAAAAGTTGATCATTTTACCTTAGCATTTTTTTTTATTGTAATTTACTTTTCAGCTTTTACTTTACCGCAATTACTTTTCAGCATTTTTACTTTATGTCTTTTACTTTTAAGTTTTTACTAGCACTAGTTGTGTGTTGTAACTAAGTTAGTTATCTGGGGTTGTGATGAATTCTAATATCACCAGTTTATAAGGGGTTATTTTATAGTTTAGGTAATTTAAAGGTTTACTTATTAAGTCTTAAGCTTAATGCATCTTGTTAATTGGCCACTAATAAGATTGATTTGGTAAATCTAAAATAAACTTGAAAAATGAATTTTAGGTTTCAGCCTTAGACTTAATAGCCCATGATCTTCCTTGAGGATAGATAACTCTTTAATAGATTTCCTTACAGGATAGACATATACCTGTCGGGCGGAGGGTAGCCATAATTGGAACTTAAACTTAATGAATCCAGGTAATTTGGTTGACATAGACATATGGTTCAATTGGGTTATACTGGGTATTTGCGTCTGACCATCGACAGAGGCTTTCGCATAATTTAGTGTTCCAGGTTAGTAAATCGATTTATACACAAACATGAAATAACCACATCATCTTTTAAAATATATTATAAAGATTTACAACCCTAGATAGTTTCCTAATATTGAATTTTCTTAAACCTACTTTCGTGAAATTTTATTTACTTGTTTTTAAATTTAGAATCATCACCATTTCAAATCAATCAAACAACCTGTTAGATACTAGTAATCATTTGACCTCATAAAATTAATAGATTAGGTATTAAGTCCTCATGGGATTGATACTTTTTATACTACTTGAACGATACGTGCGCTTGCATTATACGTGTAGGTGTAAGCATCGGTCAAGTTTTTGGCGCCGTTGCGGGGACTTATTTATCTTTCTCTATTAGTTTTGGGGTTAGATACATTACTTATATCTAATTTCTTTTTACCTTATTGTTTTTGTTTTCATGTGTTTCAGGTTCTAAAAAACTACATGAGATGAACCATAAGCTTTGAACTCCGACCGCTTGACCTAGAAATTGAAAGAACCATCAGACAGTTGAGAAGGGAAAGGCGAGAAGGCCAAGAAACAATCATTAACATGGAACCTGAACCTTTGAACGTTGCACCACCGATTCCCATTCGAGACAGAACCATTCCGGTGGTTGACAGACTCATTTCTTGTATTGTACTTCCTCATTTACCAGCAAATGCAGGTGACATCAAAACATGCATCCAGATGATTCAGCAGTCAGTACAGTTTGGGGGAAATGCAACTGAAGTTCCTAATGCCCACATCAGTAACTTCCTGGAAGTTTGCGGCACTTTCAACTACAACAGAGCATCAGAAGAAGCAATGAGACTGTGAGTTTTTCCAAATTCTTTGAAAGACAGAGCTAAATCTTGGCTACATTCGTTACCAGCAGGTTCCATCACAACTTGGAACACTCTAGCCACCAAATTCCTTGCAAAGTACTTTCCACCAGCCAGAACTGCAAAGTTGAGGAATGACATCACATCCTTCGTGCAACAAGATTCAGAATCCCTTTGCGAGGCATGGGAAAGATTCAAAGATTTACTTCGGAAATGTCCTCATCATGAGATCGCAAAGTGGCTACAAGTCCAAACCTTCTACAATGGACTTTCTGGACTAAAGAGAACCACAATTGATGTTGCTGTTGGAGGAGCTTTAATGGAAAAAAGAGAAGATCAAGCCTGGGACTTAATCGAGGAAATGGCTAACAACAATTCATTGTGGCCAACAGACAGGAGCATGTTTCAAAGAATTGCAGGAATTTATGAAGTTGGAGCAAACACAGCAGTGAATACCAGGCTGGATCATATATGCAAATGTCTAGAAACACTTAGCACGCAAGTTGTGAACATCGCTGGAACCACAAGTTCACCATATGGAGGAGCACCAGAACCAATTCAACATAAAGAAACGGTGAACTACATCAACAATTTCAACAGACAGGGAAATAATCCATATTCCAACACCTACAACTCAGGGTGGAGGAATCATCCCAATTTTTCATGAGCAACAATTCAGGGCAAATGAACAACCCACCATCCAGATTCCAGCAGCAAAACAAAGGCCAAGAGTATGACGAAGAACCAGGAATAATAGAAGTGCTGGCACAGTTAAAAAAGCAAGAAGCAAAATACGATGCTTTAGCAGCTATGGTTCAAAATCAAGTGGCATTGTATCAAAGTCATTCAGCTTCTATCAAAGCACTGGAGAATCAAATGGGACAACTGGCCAATGCTCAGAGTTACAGACCGCCAGGTAATCTTCCCAACCAAATCCAAGGAACATAGGGAATGAGCAGTGTCATGCCATCATGTTAAAAAGTGGTACTGAAATCAACAAAGATGTTGGAGCCAAAACAACTGCTGACGAAGTTCCAAAAGAAACAAAGCAACATATGGAGGAAATATAAGCAAAGGAAAAAGAACAGATCACTCAACCTCCACATTTTCCTCAGCGTCTTCAGAAAAACAAACTGGACAAGCAGTTTGCTCGTTTCCTGGAGGTGTTCAAAAAGTTGCACATCTACATTCCATTCTTTCATGAAAGCGGAAATTGGGAGATTACAAGACAGTAGCATTGACAGAAGAATGCAGCGCCATCATTCAGAGGAAGCTTCCCCCAAATTTGAAAGATCCTGGCAGTTTCACCATTCCTTGCATCATAGGAGAACATAACTTTGGTAGGGCTTTATGTGATTTAGGTGCGAGTGTTAACTTGATGCATTTTTCTATTTTCAGGAAACTGCAGATTGGAGAAACAATGCCCACTTCAGTCTCTCTGCAACTTGCTGATAGAACACTCGTATTTTTGAGAGGCGTAGTTGAAGATGTGCTTGTCAAAGTTGACAAATTCATTTTCCCAATAGATTTTATTGTCCTTGATATGGAGGAAGACGCAGATGTACCAATCATCCTTGGGATACCGTTCTTGGCTACAGGTCGAACCATTATTGATTTACAAAAAGGAGAATTAACCATGAGGGTACATGACCAAGAAGTAACATTCAATGTTTTCAAGGCCATGAATTTCCCAGATGATGAAAAGAATGAGGAATGTTTCAGACTTGATGTGATACATAGTACTATTCAGAACTCCAATGCAATGCAAATTTCTATTGACAAACTTAAAACATGTCAATTTCCTGTGGAGCCTGAAGATAAAACGTCTTTTGCACTGAAAAAGCCAATTCTTGCACTACAAGCAACAGAAGAGAAAAAGTTCCACCAGCTCAACGAATTAGAGGAATTTCACAATCAGCCTTTTGAGGATGCCAAATTGTACAAAGAAAAGGCCAAGAAGAGACATGATGAGAAGTTAGTGCGCATACAACTGGAACCAGGGCAGAAGGTATTGTTAAACAAATCAAGGGTGAAATTCTTCTCATGGAAGCCAAAATCACGGTGGTCAGGTCCATTTGTGATCACCAAGGTTTTACCAGACAGAGCGGTTGAGATACATGATCCCGACTCTAACAAAACATTCAAGGTTAAAAATAAATGTGCCAAGCACTACTGGGGAGAATCATTTAAGCAACAAAAAGAAAGTGTTACACTTTCAGATCCAGCCTAACGTTCGAGAAGTCACGTCTAGCTGACAATGTTAAACTTAGCGCTAGCATGGAGGCAACCCATGTAATTTGTGTATATATTATGATTTGGTGTGATTTCATTTTGTGTGTTTAGTTTTTGCCGGTTAAGTCATTTCAGGATGGAATAAGTTCTCGCAAATCTTCACAAGCAATTTCCTTCTCTCCCTCAAAAATCTCTTATGAAAGTCTACAAAGCTCGCTTGGAACGGATGAGGTTACTGATGATCAAAGGTATTCCTACTGACATTCGTTGGATTATTGAAGCACGGGTCTGATTGGCAGGTGAGTCTTCTGACTCTTTTATTTCACATCTGTCTGGGTTTGGAAGAATCACCTATGCAAATAAACGTAGAGCTAAGCAAATGGGTGTTTGTTATAAATGTGCACGCTGGAATTGCAATACTTGTTGTCTTTCTTTAGAAATAGTGTCTGATGATCACGAAGACAAAATTAAATTCATTAGGGATGGTTTGAGTAAGGAGTCTGTAGATGATATATCTTCAACTCTTGAGACGCATCCTAATGGATATGTTCATATAGCCATTCGCAAATTGCATACACAATTCCAAAAAGAAAGACAACAGTTAAGTCTCGGGAATCTGACTCAAAAAGACCCTGTTTGCCAATTTATAAGAAAATTGGATGGGAAGCTTGTCCCTGACGCATATACGTCAATTAAGCCGTAAATAATTGTAAATATTATATCTCTTTGTCTTTTCCTAATAATTGTAATTTATTTTGTTGTTTTCTTTTATTTTCTCCGACATGATCCAGACCTTTTTGACTATCACGATTTATTTTACTGTTAACAAATAATTGTCATTTTGCAGGTACTAGTGCTATTATTTTACTCACCTTTTTCAGGTGTTATAAATTCAACTCATCATTGCACTTTTGAAGAGATCCAAAGTAAAACATGGAAGCCACTTCAAGAAGACGAGTTGAAAACATCTGTGTGTTTTGCGGTACTAGTGTTAGTGTTAAGCCACAATACGTAGAAGCAGCACATGAATTGGGTCGAGTCTTAGCTGCAAGGAATATGCACTTAGTATATGGCGGAGGCAATCTTGGACTTATGGGGATCGTTTCAAAGGCTATACAGGAAGGAGGCAGTCACGTTTTGGGAATTATCCCAAAACCCTTGGCAGAGGCAAATCTTATTGAACCATCAAACGGAGAAGAGTTAATCATGCCATGTATGTCTGAACAACTGGTAGAAATGATTAACTGTGCTGATGCTTTTATTGATTTGTCAGGTGGCTTGGGTACATTGGAGGAAATTTTTATAGTGTTATCTTGGGCGAACCTGAACATACACCAGAAACCGCTAGGATTGTATAACGTTGAAGGATTTTATGATTTTCTTTGTGTGTTTCTTGATGATGCTCGGAGAAATGGGTTTGTGTCAAAACCTTTAAAAGAACTCATTTTCACTGCCAGAACTGCTCCGGATCTAATTGACCAAATTTTAGCCTATGAACCACAAATTGACCCTATCCTTTCAAAGATAAATTGGTCTGAGGACAATCGTGGTAAGAGGCGTCGGATTAATCTGGATCTTAACCTTTAACTTTTCGCGTAGAATTTCAGCTAACCAGGTACTATCTTCTAAACTCTTCTTCTACTGTTTAAAACATTGGGGACAATGTCTCATTTAGGTTTGGGGGAGGGAATTAGTTGATTAGTATCTTATTTTTAGTGGTTGTGTTGTTTTTATTTTTAGTTCAAAATTTTTCGAAAAATACAAAAAAAATTGAAAATTTTCAAAAATTACAAAAATATTTTGCGTTTTTGTGTTTTTATTTTGACTAAAAAGGTGAAATTGGTAAGAGATAGCTGAGTAAGGAGTTTCCACTCCTGATACGTATCTCAAACCTAATTCGAAACAAGTTAATTTTTGTTTATTTCCTTTTGAATTATTTAATTTGTGAATTCTCCATAATACTGACTAAAATGAATCTTCATATGCTCAATTGGCAGGTATTATCAACATGCATGGTAACATACGGACATAAGCTGAAATTGAAAAGTTTGTAATATTCAGTACTCTAGTTTAATTGGAGGAAGCATCTCAAAAAGCAATGGAGTAAATTAAACGTCTTAGATCCGAGTTATTAAGTCCGTAGGGGTGTTTTAACACCTAGTGCCCTAAAGCCAACTGGTTTGGGAGTCACTGGCCCAAAGCTCGCTACATGGATCAAAGATGCTGCAAATATATATATATATATATATATATATATATATAATATATATATATATCTGAAGTCTGAGTAATTAAGTCCGTAGGGGTGTCTTAACACCTGGTGCCCTAAAGCCAACTGGTTTGGGAGCCACCGACCCAACACTCGCTACATAGATGGAAGATATTGTTTATAAATAAATAAAAAAATCAAAAAAAAAATCAGAAAAATGAGAAAAATTATTCCATTGCTACAAAAAGGTGTGAATTCTGATAAGACTTAAGGACAAAAATATTACTCTCTTATCAACTGCACTTGTGACTGTTGGGGCAAAAATGAGTTGTTTAATATTTTGTCGGCTGTGTATATGGAGAATGGTAAATATAATAGGAGAATTTACTTATTCGGTAATTTAGAAAGAAAGAAAACAACTAGTGACTTGGAGTAGAAGTTTCACCTGATTAGTCACTAACTTCTTTATTCTATTTTCTCTTGTCTTTTTTCTTTTGTGTGCATTAGTTTCACTACCTTTTTACTTTTGTAAGATGTTTGTGGGTATCATTGCTGTGTAAACTCTCACGAGACTACAACTCGTCCACTAGGGACACCTAGGGGTTTAAAGGCTTGTTGCATACGCTAAATGCAACTGTGATCCCTACGAAAGTGGCTTAGTTAAATTTTATTTTAAAGATGTTTATGTTATTTTATTCTTTGTTTTGCTCGAGGACTAGCAAAATGTTAGGTTTGGGGGTGTGATGAGTGGAAAATGTATCACTATTTCCCACTAATTTGACCTAATATTTTGTATAGTTTCTTGAGTTTTGTGAATATTTTGATGTGTTTTATGTTATTTTGTAGATAAATAAAGTTTCAGGACATTCTAGAGGTGATTTGGGGCCAAAACAGTGAAAAAGAACACAAAATGGCATTTTGGTCATTTGGTGCGTCGCGACGCCTAAGGTGCGCCGCACTATGCTAACGTGCGTCGAGGACACATGTCAGAATCTGAGAAGTTTGACTTTGCTAACGTGCGTCAGACTTTGCTAACGTGCGTCATGCCACGTGTCACCATCACAGCCGATCTGCTAACATGCACTGTGCCACGTGTCATCATCATATGGTGCCGACAATCTCCATCGACATGTGTCGATCATCCCACGTGTCAGCCACGTCATCATCCACATCAGCAGAAGACCGAGTCTGTTGGACAGTTATAACCCATAGAGTCACTATTTGTACAGATCATGGTGTTGTTGTACAAATTAACTATGTGACAAAGGAGATTGCTCTCTTATCATTTGTGATTAGATCACCAAGACATATAAATGATAGGAGGTCCTTATGATTAGTTCCTAGATTGAGATGATATGAGACAGTATTAATCCACGAAGGTTTAATCATTAATATCCCAAGTCAGAGTATTATCGAGATAGGACATCGATAATGCGAAAAAGACTAGTATTACTCTTGTGCGCGTTGTGTGGGCATAACGTCATAGTTCTCATATATTTGGGTATATGATACTAATACAAGTGTAGTAGGAGGTTGTGTTTTACCGATGGTACGGAAAAAAGCTTCGCTCTGGATAGACCCCTCGGAATTCCATTGGTAGTATGACTATGTGTCTATAGAAGTCCGAAATCATGGTAGGTGTATTTGGTCTTAACCTGAGACTTGCACCGCTAATACTTGCGACAATCAATATACTTTGGTTTTAGGTCGTCCAGGGCTTTAACAGATTCTGTGTACGCCTCTGCTGGGTATATTGAGAATCGTAGTGTGTTGGGTGTGATGTCGAGACGGAAGTATCACTCCAGTCATAGTGGAGATGATGGTCACGTAGGATACGGGACTGGTTCTCTTATATGCTACAGCTATCGGGATATTATGACTAGGTCATGTTTATCCGATTATAGAGACTAGTTACCAGAGATCCGATATGTGCTTCGTACGGGGCAGACACAATTCCGGCCCCAGGCCTAGCATGTGACATCCGATACTGGATCGAAATACGCAATACTACGTATACTACGCCTGATATAGATCACATATTCCTGTAAGGATATTTCTGGAGAATTGGGTAGGCATGGCGCTTTGCTAGAAGCCAACCTTGTCTTGTAAATCGGTAAAAACGTAGTACTAGGTACTTACGTGTTCGGATAGTCCGACGACCGGATTTACTGCCAACATATCTAGGGATCTCAGGGGTCGCTTCCCGAAGATTCACCGATGACGTATGACTCGCACTTTATTAATCTGGGATTAACTAGATGAGAGAGAAAATTAATTTGGGATTAATTACGGAGATATTTTATCTGGGATAAAATATCATTTAAAGAGAGAGAACGATTAATTTGGAATTAATCGATAAATAATATATTCGATATATTGAACGAAATTGGATTTCGACGCGGAATTAAAATCGGATTTTATTCGGGCGAACGAGTTAATTTAGAATTAATTCGTAAGCGACATGAATAGTAATTTTACTAGGCATAATTATTTAATTAAATTTGATTTAATTACGTCGCAACGGAAAATTCGTTAATTCGAAATTAGCGAATCCGAGCCCGGGAGTGTTTGCGGAACCATTCGCATTTAGAATCGAAGTGGGATCCGCAAGTCACATCTAGCGTCACATCATTCGTCAATCAAGTGATAGATGTCTTTCACTTTGAGTGATTGACACCAGTCACTATTCATGATTGATGTAAGTGGTTGAAAAGCTTTTGAAAGCTTGAAAGACATTTATCAATATTTTATTTGATATTTGAATTTTTGGTTTTGTGTATTAGATATACAAAACACAAAATTCTTCTCTCTCTCTCCCTTATGCATTCGGCCATGAGGCCTTCTTCTCCTTCTCTCCCTTTTGGTTTTTGAAACCATTTTCTTCTTGTTTTCTTGGCTTGGCCGAAAACTATAACAAGTAATAGGATGATTAAGGCAAATCATCAAGGTGCTAGCACACAAAGAGGCATACTAAGGTGATAGGGAAACCCACTTCTGAGCTTGGAATCACCATCAACAAAAGCTTGGAGCTTGGAGCATCAATGGAGCACACTTGGAGGACCAAAGCCGAAAATTTGGAACTGCAAAAACAGCCCACTGCCGAGCACTCTAGGAGGAGGCAGAAAAGTTTTTGTTGTCCACCGCATAGCTCAACCGCTCGATGTAAGTATTCCGCAACTTCCTCGTGTATTCCCACTTATGTTTTATGCTTGTTATTCGATCCTCGGGACTTAGAGATTTCCCAACAATTGTATCAGAGCGAGTAAAAGCATGAAACATGATTTAGGGTTAAAATTGGGTAAATTATATTTGAGCATGATTTTATGAAATTAGATGATTGAGTATGCTTAAATGTAGTTTAATTGAAGATTGATTGGATCAATTTCATGAAATTGTGATTGGATCATTTTTTCCCCTTTTGGTGAGGCTTGGCCGAAACTTGACATAACCCTAATGTCTTGGATTTTTTTATTTTTGATTCATTGGATGAGTTGGAATCAATTGGGAATTGTTGATTGTGGATTTAATTGGATTGAAACCGAATTGATTTGAAAAATCCCCAAATTGCCGAGAGTTAAAGCATGAAATTGGGTTTGATTTTTGATAAAATGTGTTGGACATGTTTTGTTGTTAATAAGCATGATTAATTAGGCTAATTGGTGTTTTGGAAATGATTTGAGTAATTAATTATGCTATACACTTTGGTTAATTAAATATGAAATTTGGAAATTTTGTGATTTAATTAATTGGGCTAATTTTGGAAATTGGGCTTAAAAGTTGTTATTGGGCTTGAGTATCCATCTGCATATCATTATTATTTATTTTACGCGCCTTATTATGTGTTTAGAATGCATGTTTAAGGGTGTATGATGATGAGACCTTAACAAAGATAATAAATTGGTTGCCAATTTGTACGTGAAAAACCCTCACAAAATATTAAGCGTTTTTCCTTCCATTGAGTGATTCTTACTCAAGATCCAAGACTGGCATTGGTTTGTTGGCCAAAGTCAAGACCTTTTTTCCATTGAGGATGTGTTTGAATCACGAGAGCTTTGTTCCATATCGGTGTCTTGTCCAAGTTGTGGTTTGTTGGCCAAAGTCAAGACCACTTCTTGTCCATCGACATTGATTATGAAGCTTTCCATGGTCAATGGGTTCCGCTTAACTGGGATCACTAAGTTTGTTGTGCCAAAGCCAAGGCTTAGTTGATTCAGACGAAAAAGGTTAGGCAATATATTGGATATATTGGCATATATAAGATACATGTTTCAGACTTGGATGTCCCCCTACTGGATCTAGGAATTGGATGGGATCCAATTGATCTTAGAGATCTACCTAGTTAATTATCATACAATTTATTGGCCAAAGTCAAGATTGTGTGACATTTAATGGAATCCTAGCCCACTAGGAAACACGATTTCCCGAGTACTCAACAGAGGGTTAGAGGCTCGCCGAAAAATAGTGGGAGGCAAGAATTAAATTTGCAATATTCGTTTAATTACTTGCCATACGTGCTCAATCATAATTCATTCGTCGTTAAAGTAATATATTAGTTGGACTAATATTTAATTGTTGTTTTAATAAATAGTTGGACTGTATTCAAACTAATTCATTATAGTTGATTATATAATTGGATTATATTAATCAATATATTTGAATTAACCATTTCAATTAATAGTTGATTTTATAATTGGATTATAGTAATCAATATAATTGAATTTAACCTATTAAATTATAGTTGATTAAATAGTTGGACTATAATAATCATTATAATAAATAGTACCTGAAAATCGTTGATTAAATAGTTGGACTACTAGAATCAAGATAAAATTGAAAGATTAGCATTTAAAACATAATCTTAGGGAAAATGTATTTAAATGATTTAATTTTCAAATGGGAATAAAATTCCAGGATGGTCCTGGAACTAATAAGTTATTTTATTTGATAAAATACCATATTAGGCCTTAGCCCGGAGTTAAGCAAATAGTAGAGCATGATATTTGGAATATTCATGTGATGATAACTTTAGTGTTTAATCCATTAAACTTGCCAATTAGACTCTTTATTTCTTAATCAGAACTAAGGATTAGATCATTATAGTATGCCAATGAAATTGAAGGATCTTCATAGATCTATTCTTAGATCTTAGAAGTACTAAATTGCAATAAATAATTCTTGGAGAGTTAATGGATATTCTCAAGGAGACAAAGCCAAAAGTTTGCAATAAGGCAAGAAGCGCAAGGCGCACCTTACTTCGATATTCTAGAAGGCCAAGGGTTGGCCAAAGGCTTCTGGGTGTGGAAAAAGGGAAAAGGTAAAATCATTATAGTCTTCTGGGAAGATAAAGGACATATCCCAAGATGTCTGCCTAAATTGTGGCAAACGGGATCGCGGAAGCGTGACTGCCGTTTGGACAAAGCAGACATGAAGGAATTGAAGAACGGGCAAGGCTCTTACTTCAAATATGATTGTCATAAATATGTTCACCACACTAGTATTAAAATTGGATTTTAGATACTTAGTGTGGTACATAAATATGTACTGATGTGCAGAATCTGCTGAGAGCAGGATACTGACTTCAGTTGAGATTAATCTGCGAATTGGAAATTGGACGAAAGTTTCTGTTTTAACCGTAGATACCTATATTTAGGAACTACCCTTCGGGTGTGTACTTAAATTAGGAAACTGTTATAATGTAACTAGTTTGACTAGAGACATTATCTCTATATCAATGTTTAACCCGCTGCTGGTGTACCTTTATATTCTAGAACACTAAAGTTTTTCATTATATAAAGATGATATTGAGATAAACACATTAGATGTGAATAACAGTATTTATATTTTGAATATAAATAAATCTCAAACATATAATGTGACAAACAAATAGCTCAAACTGATTTGATCAGAAGAGACTTAAGTGGCATTGTTTTCTGGGACACAATTAAACAAGACTCGTATATCCACACTTTTGAAGAGTGGATACTAGGACAAATTTGATTCCATTCAAATAAAGTCTACGAATCTAGTTTATAAGGCAAAGTGCCTAAAATACTATTTACTTGGTAAAAGTATAAGTGCCACCAATCTGTTAGCCTTAGTTCATAGTGAAGCAAGTGGGCCCATGTCTAGCTAGGCTAGATGTGAATAATGTTTCGTGACCTTTACGGATGTGGCATCGCGTTATGGTTATGTGTTTCTTTTGAAACACAAATCGGAAACTTTTAGAGTTTCGACACGAAATAGACAAACAGATCGGCTAAAGTATAAAACCATCACGGTTAGACCATGATGAAAATACTTAAGCAATAAGTTTCTCATATACTTGAAAGAGTATAGTATTCTTTCAAAGAGGACTCCTCCCGGAACACGTCAATTTGACGGTGTGTCCGAACAGAGAAAACAAGTTTTGTTAGACATGATAAGGTTAATCATGAGTCGCTCTGAGCTACCATTTCCTTCAACGGATATGCATTAACAGTGCAGAACTTATTTAGAATAAGGTTCCATAAAAATCTGTTTGACAGAATTCATATTAGATATGAACATGAAAGAAACTGGGTTTTCTCATTCCTGATGATTTGGGAATGTTAGGCATGTGTTTGGATGATACCAAACTAGAACCCAAATCGGATAAGTGCCTAAGTTGTAGGTTATCCTAGGGAAACCAAAGTATAGTACTTATACAACTCACAAGAGAACAATGTAATTGTTGCTCACCATGCGGTTTTCCTAAGAGGAACACCTATATGCAGTGGTAAGTGGGAGGAAAGTAAAACTCGATGAAAATCAGAGTAATACTATTCCCGGCACCGAATCTAAATAGAACACAAATAGTTCATCAAGGATGAAACTATACCATAATCTTCGAATACACAAGAACCACGTAGATCGGAGAGAGTCAGAAAACAACCTGGGGTATGGATTCCTGATCTCACCTTATAAAGATGTGAATCTTATTGAGGAATACGAACTGACTACGTATGAGGAAGTGATACAAGGTATCGACTCCCTATTATGGAAAAGTTCCATGATGTCCGAAATAGATTCCATGTATATCAACTACGTTTGGACACTAGTTAATGTACCGCAAGGCATTGTGCCTATTGGTACTATATAAGTCCTCAAGGAAGACATACATGGAAGGCAATATACCAACGTACTAAGCTATGCTTGTAGCGAAAAGGTATCGTTATCAACATTGTGTCGATTATGACGAAACCTTTTACCTGTTGCCACGGTAAATCCATTTGGATAATGCTTGCTAATGCTGCATATTTCATTTATAAAATATGTCAGCTGAATGCCAAAACCGTTTTCCTTAACGGAAACCTTTTGGAGGATGTTTACAACATCCTGACGGTTTTTTCGTACCAAAACTAGCAAACAAGGTTTGCAGGTTATTCGATCCATGTATGGATTGAAGCAAGCATAGCGTTCTTGGAATTATCGTTTTGATGTAATCATAATGGTATGTGATTTAATTCAAAACGAAATGATTCTTGTGTATATAAGAAGGTTAATGGGAGCGCACTGAAAGTGACTGTCCTATAAAATAATGATAATATATCACTTCTTGGAAATGATATTCCCATATTACAATCGGTGAAAGCTTGGCTTTCATATGAAAATTCTCTGTAGAATTCTTGGGAGAAACAACATTTATTCTAGGAATAAAGATCTACTGGGATAGATTTAAAGTTGTTGAGAACTCTCCGAGAACTCGTACTTTGAAATAAATGTACGTGACCTGGTGTCTCATATGCTTTGAGCATATGGATTCACAATCGGGACCAATCCAAGTGATAGTCATTGGATTGATGTTAAGAACATCCTTCAGTATCTTAGAGGAATTAAGGATGTTGTCTTATACTATGGAGATGGATAACTTTGAGTGATTGGGATCACTGCTGCAAGTTTCCTAACCGATATAACGACTATAAGTCGCAAACGGTACTATACAGTTTGAATAACAGAATAGTGAGCTGGAAATCTTCAAAGCAAGATATTGTTACCGAATAAACAACAAAAGTGGATTATTGCTGCAACTGAGGCAGCAATAGAAGCCATTTGGGTCGATAATAAATCTAATTGGATTAGAATAGTTATGTTAGCAGCTGAGCTAGGCTACAGCGCAGGCTAAAGAATTAATGGTCTCATCAACGATCCAGATATATACTTCGACTATTCATCTGATTCGTTCGGATCATACATCGTGGCGATGTGATGATCGAATAAATCGCATCAGATGGTAATCATGCAAATCCGCTGACAAAAGCCTTTTCTCAGCAGTTTGAGCGAACCGTACATAGTTCGAGTGTAAGACACTCCAGTGACTGGCTATAGCCCAAGTGGGAGATTGTTGGACAGTTATGACCCATAGCGTCACTATTTGTACAGATCATGATGTTGTTGTACAAATTAACTATGTGACAAAGGAGATTGCTCTCTCATCATTGTGATTAGATCACCAAGATATATAAATGATAGGAGGTCCTTATGATTAGTTCCTAGATTGAGATGATATGAGACAATATCAATCAATGAAGGTTTAATCATTAAATATCCCTAGTCAGAGTATTATCGAGATAGGACATCGATAATGCGAAAAAGACTAGTATTACACTTGTTCGCGTTGTGAGGGCATAACGGCATAGTTCTCATATATTTGGGTATAGGATACTCATGCAAGTGTAGTAGGAGGTTGTGTTTTACCGATGGTACGGAAAATAGCTTCGCTCTGGATAGACCCATCGGAATTCCATTGGTAGTATGACTATGTGTCTATGGAAGTCTGAAATCATGGTAGGTGTATTTGGTCTTAACTTGAGACTTGCACCGCTAATACTTGCGACAATCAATATACTTTGGTTTTAGGTCGTCCAGGGCTTTAACAGGTTCTGTGTACGCCTCTGCTGGGTATATTGAGAATCGTAGTGTGTTGGGTGTGATGTTGAGACGGAAGTATCACTCCAGTCATAGTGGAGATGATGGTCACGTAGGATACGGGACTGGTTCTCTTTTATGCTGCAGCTATCGGGATATTATGACTAGGTCATATTTATCCGATTATAGAGACTAGTTACCAGAGATCCTATATGTGCTTCGTACGGGGCAGACACAATTCCGGCCCCAGGCCTAGCATGTGACATCCGATACTGGATTGAAATACGCAATACAACGTATACTACGCCTGATATAAATAACATATTCCTGTAAGGATATTTCTGGAGAATTGGGTAGGCATGGCGCTTTGCTAGAAGCCAACCTTGTCTTGTAAATCGGTAAAAACTTAGTACTAGGTACTTACGTGTTCGGATAGTTCGACGACCGGATTTACTGCCAATATATCTGGGGATCTCATGGGTCGCTTCCCGAAGATTCACTGATGACGTATGACTCACACTTTATTAATCTGGGATTAATTAGATGAGAGAGAAAATTAATCTGTGATTAATTACGGAGATATTTTATCTGTGATAAAATATCATTTAAAGAGAGAGAACGATTAATTTGGAATTAATCGATAAATTATTATATTCGATATATTAAACGAAATTGGATTTCGACGCGGAGTTAAAATCGGATTTTAATTCGGGCGAACGAGTTAATTTAGAATTAATTCGTAAGCGACGTGAATAGTAATTTTGCTATGCATAATTATTTAATTAAATTTGATTTAATTACGTCGCAACGGAAAATTCGTTAATTCGAAATTAGCGAATCCGAGCCCGGGAGTGTTTGCGGAACCATTGGCATTTAGAATCGAAGTGGGATCCGCAAGTCACATCTAGCGTCACATCATTCGTCAATCAAGTGATAGATGTCTTTCACTTTGAGTGATTGACACCAGTCACTATTCATGATTGATGTAAGTGGTTGAAAAGCTTTTGAAAGCTTGAAAGACATTTATCAATATTTTATTTGATATTTGAATTTTTGGTTTTGTGTATTAGATATACAAAACACAAAATTCTTCTCTCTCTCTCCCTTATGCATTCGGCCATGAGGCCTTCTTCTCTTTCTCTCCCTTTTGGTTTTTGAAACCATTTTCTTCTTGTTTTCTTGGCTTGGCCGAAAACTATAACAAGTAATAGGATGATTTGTGGCAAATCATCAAGGTGCTAACACACAAAGAGGCATACTAAGGTGATAGGGAAACCCACTTGTGAGCTTGGAATCACCATTAACAAAAGCTTGGAGCTTGGAGAATCAATGGAGCACACTTGGAGGACCAAAGCCGAAAATTTGGAACTTCAAAAACAGCCCACTGCCGAGCACTCTAGGAGAAGGCATAAAAGTTTTTGTTGTCCACCGCATCACTCAACCGCTCGATGTAAGTATTCTGCAACTTCCTCATGTTTTCGCACTTATGTTTTATGCTTGTTATTCGATCCTCGGGACTCAGAGATTTCCCAACAGAGTCAACCTGCCACGTGTCAGCCACGTCATCATCATCCAATCACAGCGTGCCACATGTCGTAATTCTATGGTGCCGACTATCACTTTCGCCACGTGTCGCCACGTTAGTGCCACATCATCGCCAAATCAGCGCCACGTCAGCTCAATTATTGACTCATTTATCCGAATTGCCACGTGCCAGATAAGAATCTGAAATGGACGAATCAGAGCTTGCCACGTCAGCGCGTCGCGACGCAAGAAGAAACTTGCGCGTCGCGACGCGTGGCACTTATAGACGCCTATAAATAGAGCTCGAAATTTCAGTTTTAGATATACTTTCCTCTCTGAATTCTCTGATGTAAATAGGGAGTTTTCTATCTAGTTTCTTTTAAATTTTAATTTTGTAATTAATTTTAATTACGTTCTGTAATAATAGTAATTTACTTTCCTTACTTTTACAGTTTTTACTATTCACCATGATGAGGTAACTTCCCCATGCTAGGGTGAAAGGTAATTATTTTACTATTGCTATTTAGATTAATCTCCCTTAAATATAATATATTCACTATTTAAAATTTGACTTAATGAGGATACCGCTATATTGGTCGGTTGCTAATTCATTTTAAACTGGGTTAAACTTGACTAAGCAAGGATACCGCCAGATTGGTCGGTTGGTAATTAAATTTTCTTACCGCCTATATGGCAGGTTTATTTTGGTTCTGCCTTTATGGTTGGTTGGACTTAATTTGACTTAATCAGGGTACCGCCTATTTGGCTGGTTGTTAAAATAATCACAAGTTAATATATTATATTAAGGGAGATATCTAAATAGTAAATAGTAAAAGTTGATCTTTTTACCTTAGCATTTTATTTTATTGTAATTTACTTTTCAGCTTTTATTTTACCGCAATTACTTTTCAGCATTTTTACTTTATGTCTTTTACTTTTAAGTTTTTACTAGCCCTAGTTATGTGTTGTAACTAAGTTAGTTATCTCGGGTTGTGATGAATTCTAATATCACCGGTTTATAAGGGGTTATTTTATAGTTTAGGTAATTTAAAGGTTTACTTATTAAGTCTTAAGCTTAATGCGTCTTGTTAATTGGCCACTGATAAGATTGATCTGGTAAATCTAAAATAAATTTGACAAATGAATTTTAGGTTTCAGCCTTAGACTTAATAGCCCACGATCTTCCTTGAGGATAGATAACCCTTTAATAGATTTCCTTACAGGATAGACATATACCTGTCGGGCGGGGGTAGCCATAATTGGAACTTAAACGTAATGAATCCAGGTAATTTGGTTGACATAGACATATGGTTCAATTGGGTTATACTGGGTATTTACATCTGACCATCGATAGAGGCTTTCACATAATTTAGTGTTCCAGGTTAGTAAACCGATTTATTACACAAACATGAAATAACCACTTCATCTTTTAAAAGATATTAGAAATATTTACAACCCTAGATAGTTTCCTAATATTGAATTTTCTTAAACCTACTTTCGTGCAATTTTATTTACTTATTTTTAAATTTAGAATCATCACCATTTCAAATCAATCAAACAACATGTTAGATACTAGTAATCATTTGACCTCATAAAATTAATAGATTAGGTATTAAGTCCTCGTGGGATCGATACTTTTTATACTACTTGAACGATACGTTCGCTTGCGTTATACACATGTGTGTAAGTACCGGTCAGCAACTCGACTCTTAGGTAAGCCAACTCAATGATTTGGTTTAAAAATTTGGATCTAATGGGTCAAACCAACCTTGATATCTCAATTAAGCTCTATAATTGCCTTTCTGTGCTCAGTATGGTATGACTATATTTTTTTTTTCTTTTTCTTCTTTCTCTTTTTTTTCGACTTTTTCTTTTCTTTCTTCTGTTTTTTCAACATACCTACCCTTTAAGGTAGTATTTCTCCTCATGGTGGTCCTAACACTCGCCTATGGGTAGCTTCACGCTTATTGGTGGTTTAATTTCTTTCTTTCGAGACTTTCTCTTTTTATTTTTAACCATATAACACAAGCAAATTAGGATAGACATCTAAGCAAACGGTCATTCATCGACATGCAATTTTCTTCAACTAGTCACTTTACCAACTACCTAGGTTTTCACTACTAAAAACCTATAGTTAAGTGCTTATGGGTCTAACCTAAATCAACTACTCAAGGCATCAGATAAAAGTACATTAAAGAACTTATCGTTTCTAAGTTTTCATCCTAAAGCAAACAATATCCATCATTGAACTTATGTTTTACTATTAAGGACTTAACTAAAATATTTTTTTATAACATGTATTATCGCTACATGTGTACACCCCTGATGAGTGGTATTTATATCACTATTTCCCACTCATTTAACTTAATATTTTGTATAGTTTCTTGAGTTTTATGAACGTTTTGATGTGTTTTATTGTTATCTTGCAGATAAATAAAGTTTGGACAGCACTGTAGGCAATTTGGGGCAAAACCGGACAAAAATGCGTCAACATGGATATTTTAGTCTTTTGCGCGTCGCGACGCTGGAACACTGCGGGCCGCGACGCCCAGCGTGAGCCGAATATGCTAACATGCGCCTGGTCAACGGTCAACCATTTGAAGAAGTTTTGACTTTGCTAAAATGCGCCGTGCCACGTGTCACCATCACAGCCGATATGCTAAAATGCGTCGTGCCACGTGTCATCATCATATGCTGCCGACACTCAGACTTGACACGTGTCGCCTCGTCATCAGCCACATCATCGGTCAATAAGTCAACATTGCCACGTGTCATGCCACATCATCGTCCACGTCAGCAGGTCAACCGAGTCAACATGCCACGTCAGCCTCAGCCAATCACAACTTGACACGTGTCGCAATCCTATTGTGCCGACAGGTGAACAGTCAGCCGCCACGCCACGTCATGCCACGTCATCGCCACGTCGTCGCCACGTCAGCATGACGTCATCAATGACGTCATCACAATAATTGAGTCTTAGCCGCCTTGCCACGTGTCAAGTGAACAGTCAGCCGTCTTGCTACGTGTCGTCTCCTCAGCGTGCCACGTCGACAAATCCAGCGTCGCGACGCTGAGATCCTTGGCGTCGCGACGCTGGAACAGTGAAAAATTTAACTATAAATTCAGCGCGAAATTTCAGAATTTTGTACATCTTTCTCTCTCTTGATTTCTCTCTCTAGAGAGAGTTTCTCTCTCTAGAATTTTTATTTTTATTTTTGTAAATAATTTTAATTACTTTTTGTAATAATAGTAATTTAATTTTTACTTTTTACTTTTTACTTTTTACAGTTTTTACTATTCACCATGTTGAAGTAACTTTTTCAGCTAAGGTGAAAGGTAATTCTTTTACTGTTACTATTTAGATTAATCTCCCTTAAAAATAATATATTAACTATTTAAAATATTGACTTAATAAGGGATACCGCTATATTGGTCGGTTGGTAATTTAATTTTAATCTGGTTTAAACCTGACTAATCACGGATACCGCCAGACTGGTCGGTTGGTAAATTTATTTTTGGTTCCGCCTTAATGGCTGGTTGGACTTAATTTGACTTAATCAGGATACCGCCAGACTGGTCGGTTGGTAATATTCTCACAAGTTTATATATTATTTTATGGGAGATATCTAAATTAGTAGTAGTAAAAGTAATTCATTTTACCTTAGCATTTTAATTTATTGTATTTTACTTTTCAGCATTTTTACTTTATGTCTTTTACTTTTATGAATTACTAGTCCTAGTTATGTGTTAGTTTTCTGAGGTTGTGATGACTTTTAATATCACCGTTTATAAGAGATTATTTTATAGTTGGGTAATTTAAAGGTTTGTTTATTAAGTCTTAAGCTTAATGCTTCTTGTTGTCTGATCACCAATAAGATTGATATGGTAAATCTAAAATGAACTAGACATAGGGATTTTAGGTTTCAGCCTTAGACTCAATAACCCACGATCTTCCTTGAGGATAGATAACCCTTTAATAATTTTCCTTACAGGATAGGAATATACCTGTCGGGCGGGGGTAGCCATAATTGGAACTTAACTTAATGAATCCAGATAATTTGGTTGACATAGACATATGGTTCAATTGGGTTAAACTGGGTATTTGTGTCTGACCATCGACAGAGGCTTACACATAATTTAGTGTTCCAGGTTAATAAATCAATATATTACCAACTTTAAGATAACCACTTCATCTTTAAAATGATATTAAAAGAAATCACAACCCTAGATCTTTGTGTCTTTTGTTATTTTCCTTAGTATTTTCTTTTGTCTTTTTATTTATTTATTTATTTGTAAAACCACTTTCAACCAATCAAACAATCATTCTCTTCTCCCTATAATTAGATATTTGTAAATAAATAGATTCAACAATTAATAACAACAGTAGGAATTAAGTCCTCGTGGGATCGATATTTTTATACTACTTGAACGATACGTGCGCTTGCGTTATACGTGTGTGTTTACGCGGTCGTTTTTTGGCGCCGTTGCCGGGGACTTATATTTCTTGAGTTGTTAATTTTGAAGCTATCTAATTTACTTATATCTAATTTTCTTTATTTTTATCTGTAATTTTTTATTTCTTTCTTTTGATTTCAGGTGACTTAAAAATGGAACATTACTGGGAGATTGAAAGATTACGTGCTTTACAAGAAAATACACCCCACATCTGGGAGCAACAGTCCGGTTTTCTGAGGCCTGTTGTCGAACCCAATGATTATCATTGGATACCAGAACCAAGCAATACTACATTTGCTCAACAGAACTCAATGTGGAGATGTGATATATGTAATGGTGACCACCCAAGCGATTATTGCGAATACAACTACCATCCAGGGTGGCAGAACTATCAAGATCCTACATGGTACGAAGAACCATCACATTTCACAGAATCACATTTTCCATCTTATCCACCATCTTCCTTCGATCCTTATCAAGAACCAGAACCATCCGAGGAAGATCACTTAATTCACATGTTCAAGGAACAAGCAGCTCAATTTGATGCACAATTTCAGAGTCAAACAGAATCCATACAAAGAATGACAGATCAGATCAGACAATTAACAGAAAACCAGAACTACATACCTCAAGAACCAGTTCCAGATGACACTGATGAAGCCTTCGAATACCAATCATTTCACAATGACACGTCAACAGAGGAGGAGGCTGAGCAGTATCAACAACCAGATGTATCAGTTCAGGAACTTGAACCGGCAAAGTCTCGATTTGATTTCTATTATTCAGATTCTGACGAGGATGAAGCTGAAATATTTGTACCAACTGCATCAAAAATTGAGGATGGAATTCTGTATCCTCAAAATGAAGATCTTGGAGATTCCATTTCACAAATGTTTGAAGAAGATCAACTTGAGCCAATCATTTCACCCGAATCAGAGGATGAAGACCTAATGTCTGACTCATCTTTTCATCCTCAGGTGGAGCAAGAAACAGAGCAAATGGAGGAGCAAATGTCTGACCTTAATAAAAATCCAGAGCATTCAGGAAAAACATCGCTGTTTTGGGGAGTACAAATCAAAGATATCACCCAAAAGCTTGACAGAATGGAACTTCAATTCCAAGTCAAGCACCATACGAGACCTCCTGATTTTCTTTCTTTCTTTTCAGGAACCATTGGAGCAAAAAGGAGTAAAAAGGTGGTACGAGCACTGAATGAGACAAAATATTTTTTGCCACTTTACCGTTGGAAGAGACCCTTCAAAAGCAACGCTCACGGGATTGTCTTTAATCGGACATCCAAAACGACATTGAAACCTCCTTAACATATGGATTTCAGTCACGTCTGGCTGAAGAAGAAAAATTCAGCGCTAGCAGGGAGGCAACCCATGCAATTTGTTGTAATTTATTTTTCATATTTTGTGTGAACTTTAATTTTGTGTGTTAGTTTTGCAGGAAAAATAAAAACGGAATTTTTCAGAACAAGAAAGGCAGTGCAAGCGGGATTTTCAAAATAAAAATTTGACAAAATCACGAAGATATAAAGTTGATCCAGGAGACGGCCGAGTAAGGAGTCACCTCTTGAGAGGCGTCCCTATGGATTTATCCGTCGCAAGATATGATTTTGCCAAAAAAAAAAAAAAAAAAAAAAAAAAATTCAGCGTCGCGACGCTGACACGGAAATCAGAAACAAAACCAAGACCCACCAGTCACCATCAAACCGAGATCCAAACTGACTACAACCGCAACAAGAACAAACCAAAACTGAGCCGTGTCAAACCACCATCAATGAAAGATCTACCGCCGAGTTCAGCCACTACCTTCAGCCACCATCGCCGAGAGATACACCAGTCGAGACACCACTAGCCGCGAACCCACCACTGTCAGAGCCGTAACTCAACAACCAACACACCAGAAACCAACAACCACCATCAAACCAAGATCCACCCCTTGCCGTGACCGAAACCCACCAGCCACCGAACCGAAATCGAGTGCCATCGTGACCGTGAGCCTCAACAACCAAGACACCACCTCGTCGAGACCGAAACTAACGAAGCAAACCAGAGCCGTGACTCAACCGCGAGTCACCGAGCCACCATCATCAACCACACCAGAAGCCATCACCTGCAACCAAACTGAGACAAATCAGCCCAGCCGCAACCATCGCCACTGTCTCGCCTGAACCGAACCACACAAGACCGACCATTACGGATCTTCAACCCAAAGTCGCGAACCCACCACTGCCAAGCCCTCATCGCCCAAACCGCAACCACTCACCGAGAACAAACAGAGCCAAAACCCACCAGCCACCGAGTCTTTGACCAAACCCGCCACTGCCAGCCACTCATTCGGCCAAGTCACAATCCGAGCAACCAAAACCAAGAAGCCGTAAAAACCACTGTCACCAGCTACCGAATCTTCACTGCCGAGAGAACCCACCACTACCAAAATCAGAATTCGAAAGTAACGGTAATAATTTGATAAAATTTGATTTGGTAAATGGTAAATTAATTTGGTAATTAGGTTTGAATTGTGGTGAGTTTGATTGGGAATTTTGAATTACGAAGGGTTGGATTGTGGATTAATTTGATTCGTAGATTGTGGGGCGAAGAGTTGAATTGGGGTGTTTGTGGCATTTGATAGATTTAGGTTGTGTTGGATAATCAAAAATTCAGGGGAGACTCTGTCGGATTTTTCTGAAAATACCAAAGTTGGGATTTGATTGGTGATAATTTTTTAGGGTGAATTTTGGGGAAAGTTTGAGTTTTTAAAGGTGATTCTGCCAAAATTTTTAATGGTCAAATAGCAATTGTGGTAAGAACCGTAATTTGGGCATAAATCTTAATCGGTAATTTTTCCTGTAAAATTTCAGCTAACCAGGTACAACCTTCTAACTCTCCTTTTACTGTTTAAGACATTGGGGACAATGTCTCATTTAGGTTTGGGGGAGGGAATTAGTTGATTAGTACCTTGTTTTTAGTAGTATGTTATTTTTATTTTTAGTTCAAAATTTTTCGAAAAATACAAAAAAATTGAAAAATTTTCAAAAATTACAAAAATATTTTGCATTTTTTGTGTTTTTTTATTTTGACTAAAAAGGTGAAATTGGTAAAAGATAGCCGAGTAAGGAATTTCCACTCCCGAGACGTATCTCAAACCTATTTCGAAATAAGTTAATTTTTGTTTATTTCCTTTTAAATTATTTAATTTGTGAATTTTCCATAAATCTGACTAAAATGAATCTTCATATGTTCAGTTGACAGGTATTATGAACTTACATGGAAACATACGGACATGAGCTAAAATTGAAAAGTTTGTAATATTCCGTGTTATAGTTTAATTGGAGGAAGCATCTCTAAATAGTGATGGAGTAAAAAAAAAAAAAAAAAAAAAAAAAAAAAAAAAACGTCTGAATCCGAGTTATTAAGTCTGTAAGGGTGTTTTAATACCTAGTGCCCTAAAACCAACTGGTTTGGGAGTCATTGGCCCAAAGCTCGTTACATGGATCGAAGATGCTGCAAAAATATATATATATCTGAAGTCTGAGTAATTAAGTTCGTAGGGGTGTCTTAACACCTGGTGCCCTAAAGCTAACTGGTTTGGGAGCCACCGACCCAAAGCTCGCTACATAGACGGAAGATATTGTATATAAATAAAAAATAGAGAAAAATCAAAGAAAAAATCAGAAAATTATTCCATTGCTACAAAAAGGTGTGAAATCTGATAGAACTTTAGGACAAAAATATTACTCTCTTATCAACTGCACTTATGACTGTTGTGGGCAAAAATGAGTTAATTAATATTCTGTTGGCTGTATATATGGAGAATGGTAAAAATAATCGGAGAATTTACTTATTCGGTAATTTAGAAAGAAACAAAACAACTAGTAACTTGGAGTAGAATTTTCACCTGATTAGTCACTAACTTTCTTTATTCTCTTTTCGCTTGTCTTTTTGCTTTTGTGTGCATTAGTTTTTACTAACTTTTTACTTTTGTAAAATGTTTGTGGGTATCATTGCTGTAAACCCTCACGAGACTACAACTCGTCCACTAGGGACACCTAGGGGTTTAAAGGCTTGTTGCATATGCTAAATGCAACCGTGATCCCTACGAAAATGGCTTAGTTAAATTTTATTATGTTATTTTATTTTGTATTTTGCTCGAGGACTAGCAAAATGTTAGGTTTGGGGGTGTGATGAGTGGTATTTATATCACTATTTCCCACTCATTTAACTTAATATTTTGTATAGTTTCTTGAGTTTTATGAACGTTTTGATGTGTTTTATTGTTATCTTGCAGATAAATAAAGTTTGGACAGCACTGGAGGCAATTTGGGGCAAAACCGGACAAAAATGCGTCAACAGGGATATTTTAGTCTTTTGCGCGTCGCGACGCTGGAACACTGCGCGCCGCGACGCCCAGCGTGAGCCGAATCTGCTAACATGCGCCTGGTCAACGGTCAACCATTTGAAGAAGTTTTGACTTTGCTAAAATGCGCCGTGCCACGTGTCACCATCACAGCCGATATGCTAAAATGCGCCGTGCCACGTGTCATCATCATATGCTGCCGACACTCAGACTTGACACGTGTCGCCTCGTCATCAGCCACATCATCGGTCAATAAGTCAACATTGCCACGTGTCATGCCACATCATCGTCCACGTCAGCAGGTCAACCGAGTCAACATGCCACGTCAGCCTCAGCCAATCACAACTTGACACGTGTCGCAATCCTATTGTGTGCCGACAGGTGAACAGTCAGCCGCCACGCCACGTCATGCCACGTCATCGCCACGTCGTCGCCACGTCAGCATGACGTCATCAATGACGTCATCATAATAATTGAGTCTTAGCCGCCTTGCCACGTGTCAAGTGAACAGTCAGCCGTCTTGCTACGTGTCGTCTCCTCAGCGTGCCACGTCGACAAATCCAGCGTCGCGACGCTGAGATCCTTGGCGTCGCGACGCTGGAACAGTGAAAAATTTAACTATAAATTCAGCGCGAAATTTCAGAATTTTGTACACCTTTCTCTCTCTTGATTTCTCTCTCTAGAGAGAGTTTCTCTCTCTAGAATTTTTATTTTATTTTTGTAAATAATTTTATTACTTTTTGTAATAATAGTAATTTAATTTTTACTTTTTACTTTTTACTTTTTACTTTTTACTTTTTACAGTTTTTACTATTCACCATGTTGAAGTAACTTTTTCAGCTAAGGTGAAAGATAATTCTTTTACTGTTACTATTTAGATTAATCTCCCTTAAAAATAATATATTAACTATTTAAAATATTGACTTAATAAGGGATACCGCTATATTGGTCGGTTGGTAATTTAATTTTAATCTGGTTTAAACCTGACTAATCACGGATACCGCCAGACTGGTCGGTTGGTAAATTTATTTTTGGTTCCGCCTTAATGGCTGGTTGGACTTAATTTGACTTAATCAGGATACCGCCAGACTGGTCGGTTGGTAATATTCTTACAAGTTTATATATTATTTTATGGGAGATATCTAAATTAGTAGTAGTAAAAGTAATTCATTTTACCTTAGCATTTTATTTTATTGTATTTTACTTTTCAGCATTTTTACTTTATGTCTTTTACTTTTATGAATTTACTAGTCATAGTTATGTGTTAGTTTTCTGAGGTTGTGATGACTTTTAATATCACCGTATAAGAGATTATTTTATAGTTGGGTAATTTAAAGGTTTTTTATTAAGTCTTAAGCTTAATGCTTCTTGTTGTCTGATCACCAATAAGATTGATATGGTAAATCTAAAATGAACTAGACATAGGGATTTTAGGTTTCAGCCTTAGACTCAATAACCCACGATCTTCCTTGAGGATAGATAACCCTTTAATAGATTTCCTTACAGGATAGGAATATAACTGTCGGGCGGGGGTAGCCATAATTGGAACTTAAACTTAATGAATCCAGATAATTTGGTTGACATAGACATATGGTTCAATTGGGTTAAACTGGGTATTTGTGTCTGACCATCGACAGAGGCTTACACATAATTTAGTGTTCCAGGTTAATAAATCAATATATTACCAACTTTAAGATAACCACTTCATCTTTAAAATGATATTAAAAGAAATCACAACCCTAGATCTTTGTGTCTTTTGTATTTTCCTTAGTATTTTCTTTTGTCTTTTTATTTATTTATTTATTTATTTTGTAAAACCACTTTCAACCAATCAAACAATCATTCTCTTCTCCCTATAATTAGATATTTGTAAATAAATAGATTCAACAATTAATAACAACAGTAGGAATTAAGTCCTCGTGGGATCGATATTTTTATACTACTTGAACGATACGTGCGCTTGCGTTATACGTGTGTGTTTACGCCGGTCAACCCCCACACTTAAAACTTGCATTGTCCTTAATGTAAGATAAACATAAAGAAACAAGAGTGAGGAACAACACTACCGTGTATAGAGTTGATCAGGCTCCCGCTGGTAAGACTTTGGTTGCATGGGCTGTGTGGGTTGTGTTAACACTTGCAAAAATACTCATGTAAATAGTAAACATGCAATTAGCACACAATAAAATAAAACTAAAGTAAAGAAAGCAAAATAAAACAAATAAAATAAAATGAATAAAATAAATGCAGATGCAAGGGTTGCCTCCCCGCTAGCTCTAAGTTTAACGTCTTCAGCTAGACGTAACCACCCAAATGGTCATGGTGGCTTCCATGTAGCGGACCAAGCAGTCCCATGTTCTTTCTTCTTCGTTATCCACTGGTCATTAAGACATGAAAAATGAATTTTTTTTATGACTGTGGTAGTTCATCCATGGATCCCCCATGGTCGATTGATGGTTGAGATTTTAGGCTGCACATAAGGAAAAATTGGCTTAATATCCTTTTTAACTTCCCATGGATCATCTTCAAGTGAGCACTAACTCTCATTTTCCTCTTTTTACGGTTCTTTGGGGTCAGCTCCAATTCGAGATGGCTAGATTCATGTTGTGTAGAGGCTGTTTCCAGTGAGACTATGTCTATCATATATGTATAATGACAATCATCTTCATCCCGTGATTGTTTCTTAACATAAAAAATATTCACCTCCAGTGTTATATTCCCAAATAATAATTTCATGAGACTATTCCTGCAATTAATAAGAGCGTTAGCTGTAGCAAGAAAAGGTCTCCCTAAGATGAGAGGCATTTTGGACTCATTTTAACCACAAATTGAGTATCTAAAATCAGAAAATGGAGAGGATAATAGAATTTATCGATTTGAAGTAAAACATCCTCAACTACTCCCTATGGTGTTCTGATAGAGCGGTCAACTAACTGTAAAACCACAGATGTAGGTTTAATCTCTCCAAGTCCTAACTTCATATAGATAGAATATGACATAAGATTAACACTGGCACCTAAATCTAATAAAGCTTGACCAAACTCATATGTGCCAACGTGGCAAGCAATAGTAGGGCATCCCAGATCTTTGTATTTTGGTGGGGCCCTCTGATCAATCACTACACTTGCTTGCTTTGTCAGGAATGCAGTCTTCTTCACATGATGCTTTCTTTTCACGGTGCATAGATCCTTCAAAACCTTCGCATATGTGGGAACCTTTTGATCACATATAACAAAGCAAGATTAATCTTAACTGACTTTAAATATTCTAGGATCTCACCATTACGGTCTGTAGCTCTCGCAGTAGACCTAAGAGCTTGAGGGAAATGTACCCTAACTGGGCTCTCTGTCTATTGTTCTTCATGAGGAATATTGGTACTAATATCTTTGGGGTCACCTATAAAGTTGGAGATGTCCTGCAAGCCTACCTCCTTACCACTCCTAGTGATTATGGAATTAACACATCTTACATTGGATGCTTCATGATCAGCCTGTACCATGTGTGTCCTTGAGGATTTGGTTGAGCTTGAGATGGAAACTTTCTTTGTTCTTGCACACTCATGACATTAGTCAACTTAGAGACTTGACTTTTTATCTCATTATTATCTTCAACCACCTGAGCTCTCAGTGACTCAAACCTTTGATTAGTCTTACTATGGGCCTCTATAAATGCATGCACAGTGTCCTCTAAAGAATTTCTAGGAATGGTAGGTGTGTGATACTCTGGGGCACTGTAACTTCTAGGCTGTGATGTTTGAGTAGGCTGTTGAGACTCATGTTTCCAACTAAAATTTGGGTAGTTTCGCCAACCAGAATTATAAGTATCTGAATACGGTGTATGAGGTTTCTTGTACATCATTAAGGTATTGCATTGTTCCTCATATATTTTCCTCGTCTCACCATATAAATGACACTCTTGGGTTAGGTGGTCACTCCATTTACACACAAAACACACCCTTTGAGGTTCTAGTTGGGCTACCACATGCATAGTCTTGCTATCTTTGGCTTTTAAAGCTCATATCTCTCTAGTCAATAGCTCAACATGTGCTCTAAGATTATCATCTTCCCTAAAGTGGTGTATGCCTCCACTAGAAGGAGTGGAACATGTCCTATCAGTGCTATCCAAGGCATTAGGTCCAATCCAAGTATGAAATTTTTCGGCTTGGTTATTTAAGTACTCTAATGCCTCATCAGGGTCCTTTCGGTTAAATTCACCATTGCATATTGTCTTAAGGAATTGGCGCACGCTATGGGTTAGACTGTCATAAAAGTTACTCACTAAGTGCCAACTCTCATACCCATGGTGAGGATAACTAGCTAACATCTCCTTGAACCTCTCCCAGGTTTGATAAAGGGTTTCACTGTCTTTCTGGGAGAAGGTAGAGATCTGTCTTTTTAGGGAATTAGTCTTATGGTGTGGGAATTATTTATTCAAGAATGTTTGTGTCATCTCACCCAATGATCCTATTGAACGAGGTCTCAAAGAATACAACCAGTTTTTAGCTCTATCCTTAGGGCAAAAGGAAAGAACTTAAGTCCAATTGTGTCTGTGATCCCAAATCGGTCATGAAAGGTTGCTACAACCTCTTCAAACTCCCTAATATGCACATAAGGGTTCTCATTCTCCAAACCATGAAAGGTTGGGAGATACTATATCATCCTAGGTTTAAAGTCCATATGTGGTGCATTATGAGGGACTCATCAAGAGTCCTAATGGGTGGTCTCTCGTACTCACTCATGTTGTGTGCTAGATGTAGATGGTGTAGCAAAAAGGTTTTCAAATATATTTTCTGAATCTGACTCTTCCTCTTCAATTCTAACAAACTACCAAATTGATCCCTAAGTCTAGGCACGCACTTAAACATAAATAAAATGAGAAACAAAAATTAAAAAAAATAAACTAAAATTCAAAACTAAAACAAAACAGAAATAAAATAAATAAATAAAAAATAATAATAATAAAGAAAAGATGGAATGAAGTTACCGCTTTGTTGTTGACTAAGCAAACCTGCTTCTTTTGCTTGTAAGCCGTCTCCCCGACAACGGCGCCAAAATTTGATTACGCCCAAAAAGTACTTGTGGTTATCGCAGTATAGTTGGGGTGTCGATTCCTCAGAGAGATGGTTACAAGGAACTAATTTACTTAAAGAAAACATTAGCAATAACTTGATTAAAGAAAAGAGTTTAATTGGCAATGTAAAGTAAAAACGATGAAAAATACTTAAGAGTTGTCAGTAGAGAAAAGCAGCAAAGCGTCAAGAATTCCTCTTGTATCAAATCCATATATTCAGTAATTGATTCCTTTTATTACTCAATTGAAGGTTCACATCCCAGACCAACAATTGGAAGATATTTCAATCAAAAATATATTAAATTCTAAGGTAATCGGTGAATTATTTTCTCTATGTTAATAACACAAAATGTTATCGTTATGACATATCTAACGTCGATAATATACCCTCAGGTAATACTACAGTAGAAGATCAACTCATAAACAACATTACCAGTCACAACTGGGTTCCTCAATCACACATAGAAGAAGCATGACTATTCCTATATGCAAATTGGTAAAACATAATCTCTCGATTCATAATCAAAAGATAATAAAGAATAACAAATCATCAATTGTATTAAACGTTGAAGAGTATTCAGGAATCAAAAACATGAATATAAGAACTTAATTACAATAATTCATTTGTAGCTTTGCCTATGAGATTAGTTCTCCATATAGAAGAGAGACACAGTCTGGAGAGATTGTAGAAGCATCATGTCTGACTTGAAGCTTCCTTATTCTTCTCTCTCAAATATGTGTCTTCAACTCTTTGTTGTGTGTTTTCTCCATTTTTTCCTCTTTTTTAGGGTTTTGGATGAACTTGGGTTTATATAGGGAAGTCCTGGAGTCCTTATGCGTATAAAATATGACCTAATTAAGTTTATGGGCATCTTCCGAGGCAACGCGGTGCCAAAAAGTGGCGTTGCGGCGCCTAATTTGTGAGAGTTTTGTATGTGGCTTTGCTGAGGGCGTGTCGTGACGCCAGGAAGGGCGCGTCACTACACGTGGCAGTTTCCTAGAATAATGCTTTCATCGATTCTGCTCTTCCCGCGTGCTTCCAATGCACTGTAAGGTCCCGAAACATGTACAATTGCTCCAATCCTCATGTTCCATTGCTTCCTAATAATAAGACATAAAATAAACTATAATTAAGATCAAATATTTAATAATCAAGCTGTATTAGCGATGTTCAAAGTACATTTTCATGCACTTATCAAGCGTCAATCCGAATAATATATTGTACATTATATTTTAATATTTATTAATAAAATAACTATATTTTCATTTCAACCTTATTAATGGTAATGTCATTATGCATATTAGTTTGATATATAAATATGTTGAGAATGACATCGATCTAAAAATAGTCATGTAGTAATACTGGAAACTGAGTGGTTCGACATTGTGATAGTATTAATATTATAATATATTTTTAAAGTAAATATTCATAATCGTTGGTTTTGGAATACGGTCGAATTCCTATAACCTATAATATTAGCACATGTCATATATTGGAATTGGAGTTCCAATGGTTTAACCCGATATACCATGACCAAATGAAGCTCGTATAGACATGTGGGTATTTATTGGAGCGAATAATGAATGACTCATAGGTGATTCCTAATAGTTGAAAGTACACACCACCGTCAATAGGAATCTCTTCGATTCGAGTAGCATATGTGATCCTTTGACAATAGGATGACATTGATTTTATGTGTGATCGTCCACACTTTGATTTCATATATGTTAGAGACCTTTCATGGTCTGACCGCTAGATTTTCGTCGGGTGTGGACCGATTCACTCGTTAATCAAGTGTGTATCAAGATATGATCAGTCGGCACGTATGTATATAATAAATGGTTTAGGTATCCATATGAGTAAGTCATGATTCTTAGGACTTTGGCCAAAGCTGATCACCTAGGGTAGATCACATATATCAGGAAATGATGTTCTGGTTAGTTGTAAATAATCGTGAATCATATCAACAATATGAGATGTGCGCATCGGAAACTTGACGATATAATCTATATTTCATAAGTACAGCTCAGATAGCCTACGACGAAGGGATTATTAAACATATATGATAACATCGACCTATATAGTTCAGAAAGGTCGTTCGTGTTCTTCACGAATTCGAAGGTGATCGAATTGTGTACATATAAACTAGACTTATATGACGAACGTGTTTGGACTTAGAGAGTCCCACAATATGAAGTGTACTCGTTGAGCACTTGGATAGCCGATAATGTTAGATAATAAATAATATTTGATATTATAATTATCAATTAAAATAATTAAGTGTTATCGGATTACATTAATTATTTACTTTGACTTAATTGGATTAATTAGATTAATCCAAAATCACACAAAGACTTTGTTGTAATTTTATAAATATCTCTAGCATTGAAGGATATTTTGGTAATTACAAAATATGTAATAATAGGTGTATTTGGCTTGATTTAATTGGATTAAATCAAAGTGGTAGACAATGAACTAATCAATTGATTAAATTTTGTCTAGATTTAATTGGATTAAATCAAACTGGTAGATAAATTTGATTAGTCACACTCAATTAAGCACATTTGGACAAATTGAATTAAGTCCACCTAAAAATTGATTAAAACTTTTATTAATTAAAAATTGCATAAACTTCAATATAAAAGGCAAACTTGAACGAGTTTTTAAGAAAATCCTGGTTTTCGCCATCTCCATAGTGACTTTCCCATCTGCGGCTAAATTTATCACCGTAGATCTTAACGTTTCCCAATATTCTGGTAACGTATTAAGAATTATTAAGCCATTTACCTCATCACCGAAGTTTATGCCCAATCCCGACAATTCTTTCATGGTGGCGAGGAAATCGTTGATATGGTCCGCCACAGCTGTACCTTCCTGGTATTTCAACCCCATCATTTTCTTGATGTAATACAGCTTGTTGTTGCCAGTCTTTGCTCGGAAAAGCTCCTCTAGCTTTCTCCATAAGACACGTGCATTTGTTTCTTCACTAACATGGTTCACGATACTGTCGTCGATCCACTGACGAATAGTACTGCATGTTTTTTGGTGAAGATTAGCCCACTTCTCATTGGTCATTCCTTGTGGTTTCTACTCCATAAATACCGATCCATCATAGTCTTTCACATACATAAGGTTTTTCATCCTTCATTTCCATGTGAAATAGTTTGTACTGGTTAACAAAATCATTTTTCCGTTGCCCCCATCCATCATAACAATTCTAAGCAGAATTTCAAAAAACGAAGCTCACCGTTGAGTCCGAAATGGTCAAAAATTGTGGAAATGACACTTCCTTTGTCAAAATCCGACACAGAGACCAAATTATAAATTTCAGAAATTACAGGGGTCAAAGTGAAATTTCCGAAAGTTCATGGCCAAAGTGAAATTACAGAAAAATTCAGGGACTAAAATGAAATTTATCACAAGTTCAGGGGCTAAAATGTAATTTCCAGAAAGATCAGTGACCTATCTGAAATTTACCATGTATGCTGATGTGGCAGGTATTGCTGACGTGGCAGACACGTGGCGCTGACTGGATGCACACGTGGCTGCTGAATGGTCTGCTGACGTCAGCGTCTTCAACCTTCAGTAGAGAGTGGGAGCGCGTGGTGCGCGTGACGAAGCTTCTGACCGGCACGTGCGGCGTCGTTCGTGCTCCGTTTGATCGCCGAGAAATACCACCGTGCTCGTCTCACCGTTAAAAGTCCGATGGTATGCTCAAAATTGATTTTCGACAACTTTCGTCGGAACCGAAGCTCTGTTACCGAGTTTCGGGATCCCACCGTGGAACCTTAGCTCCTGATACCACTTGTTGTGATAAAACACACACAATAGATGAGATGTGAGAGAAAACTCTTCTTTTATATCACACAACAAAAGAATTACAAAACTTAAAAACCAAGCTTTACAAAAACTCTCAACTCTCTTTACTCTCTTTTTTACAAATTCTGGGATTTCTGGGATGCATTTACAATGGTCTTAGGCTCCTTTTTATAGTGTCCAAACCGTGTGAACAGTGTCACACGGTTTGAGCAAGCTGGCAGCAAATTGGCAAGGGTTGTGTCATGCTTTCGGTGGTAGTTACTTCCACCTTTCGACTGGTTTGGTGGTTTCCTGCATGGTTCATGCAACCCTGATGTCTTCAACTTAAACAGAAAAAATTCGTGTAAGCGAGCTTATGAAAAATTTTTATTGACTGTGTTTTTCTCAAGAACATATGCTTAGGGTTTTTAGAATATTGAGGCACGAGTGTATAAAACAGAAAAAAAATTATCTATTTATACTAGGTAATTATGTTTACCTTAATCACATTTGGACTTACCAAATTACCCCCATGTTGTTGCAAAAATTTGGCCAATCCTAATGAAACTAGGGTTGCCGTATTTTGCTCCCTTTTTATTTTAATTTAATTAATCATGATATATAACATCTCAATTTCCTAAGCTACTTATAATTTCATGAGCCATTTATAAATTGAAGCCTTTAGATAGGATATGGATCCTGGACTATTTTAGCTGGGTTGAGTATTTGTTGCTCGTTGCAATTTGGACCCTAACATTAACAACCACCATGGGCAATGTAAGTTTGTTCTTAAAAGTAAATATTCAACAACAAGCACAGGTATTACGTTGTTAAAAAAATGGATTTCACAACATTTGTAATGTGCATGTTGGTAAACTCTTGTTGTCATATCCCCTTCTCTTATAGTGATTGTCTTTCTTGAAATTCTACATCACAAATTATATAAGTATCTTATCGATATACGACGTTTGAAATAGAATTAACAATTTTTTCTTGCGATCCCGAATGATCTGGATCCCAAAATTATAAATCGTTTCTCCCAAATCGTTTATTTGGAATTAGTCATTTAGCCAGTTCTTTACATCTCATAATATTTTTACATCATTTCCAATAACTAAAATATCATCCATATAAAGTATGAGGAGAACCACTTTCTTATCAATGATATGTTTGTACACACAAGATATATTGACATTTTACTCAAAATCATATAAGATTTAATTGTAGTATCAAACCTGATATTCCAAGATCGAAAAGCTTGCTAATTTATAAATCTTTTTTCTCTTGAACTTGGGGCACAAATCCTTATTAAAAGAAATAGAACATTTATTTTCTAATAATTTAGATACATAAACCAAATATAAAACTTAGTCTTGGTTCCCTTTCCTAGGATAAGGTATTGGAAATATGGGAAACGATTTTCTCCTATTTCTCTGCGCAGCAGATTTCGGCCACAAAAGGTTCAAAAATTTCTAATTACACTTGATACTTGTTTGTTTATGAATGTTATTGATAACCACCGAAATATCTTTCCTTGCTATGTCTCTACACCAGGAAAATTTTGTGTGGGCGAGCTTATGGAAAATTTTGATCACTGTGTTCTTCTCAAGAACATACATATAGGGTTTTTAGAATATTAAGGCAAAGTATAAAATACAACACTATTATCTATTTATATTAGGTAATTAAGTTAACTCTAATCACATTTGGACTTACCAAATTACTCTCATGTGATTGCAAAATACGGCCAACCCTAGTCTCTTTTACTTTAATTTAATTAATTATGATATATAACGTCTCAACTTCCTAAGCTATTTACAAGTTCCTGAATTATTTATAAATTGAAGGCTTTAGGGAATGATATAGATCTAGATCCTGAGCTATTTTAATTGGGTCGGGCTTCATTTAAAATTTCACTATAAATATATTATATATTTTAATATATTTTATTATTTTTAAATAATATTATTTTGATTTATTATTTAAAAATAAAATACTGGCAACCTCCAGCCACCGGTTACCACCACCCTACGCTACTGGTTGTTGGATACCGGTTCTTACAGGAATTAAATTTGATAATATTGGAATATTCATCATTGAGTCTACGCAATGATAAAATAGTCGGGGATTGAGTTTTTGTTCATCATATGTCTCTGCCTCTAACTCGCCATCATCTTCCTCACTTCATTGTCTCGATCCATATATCAAATGATGATGGCGGTGACTTACAATTTTCCATCATTAAAAACCCATGATTTATAAAGGTCGAAACTCCAAAATTTATATTTACAGCGAACAAAAAGCTCCAGCGTATTTTCATAGCGTTTACTTGTGTCACTTGTTGCTCGATCGAGTCAACCCGGTGCCAACGTAATGGAGTCAATCTGGTACTTTTAATCTGAAAATAATCCGCCACTCTCATATTCATCTTCCAAAAGCTGCAGCGTATTTCCATTCGCTAAATCGAGTTTAGTTTTCTTTAACAAAAGAGATCGTGCTCTGACTTAACGAACTCATCTCGCGCCTGGGCTCAGCTCATCTTTCCCTGCCATGCTCTGTGTCACGGTATAAGTTCAAGACCAGCCATGTTTGCATCATGTCGGATAATTTATCCGCGACTACATGTATTGTCGCAAGTATTGGAGTTGTGCCGCAGGTCATTTTGGCACATTTGCGGAAAAGTCATCTTTGCCGTCACCCGCTAACCACATTGTGGCATTGTAAAATACCTTGTGTTTCATATCACCAGATCAAGTTCATCCACAATCATTAGTAAAGCTCATGACCATTTATACTGGGATAATTTCGTCCGCGAGATCCAATTCCGAAATTTGCCGGGAGTATTTGCCATACTTGCAACAAATTCACCTTGCCGCTAGCCGCTAGCCGCTAGCCGCTAGCTTGATTTTATTGTATTGTGAAGGAGCTTATGTTTCGGGCAATCAGATCAAGCTTATCCAGAGTCATTAATAAAGTTCATGGCACTTGTATTAGGAAAATTTCGTTTGTAGGATCCAATTATGAAGTTTGTAGGGAGTTTTACAAAATGTGCCCACTTGTGCCCTAAACTGTGCATTTTCCGCAAAGTGGATAGGATTGTAAAAATCTACCAAGATAATCTTGTCTAGAGCTGTTACCAAGTTCCCATTACCGTTTATACAGAGGGCTTAAGGACTCGCTAAGAGTAGCCCCAAAAAACTCTTTGTATGTTAGATTTTAGATGAGGTGTGACACCTCAAGTATTAGGTATGTTTCTTAGTATCACTTGTGTAATGTTTTTAATACCAACCTATTTGGGGGAAGCCTTGGTGAGCCTTGGGGTGGCCAATGAGGCTTTGGTGATTTAGGGGCATTAGTTGTGAACCATCTCACCCTTAGACGCAGCTTAAAGATGTAATGTAATGATCCTGATATCAATGAAATGTCCTATTTTCATATCTGGTTGTCATGTTTCATTTTCCAAGTCTCGAATCAGTGTAGGCATATATTTACTTTTTTATACTACAATGTTTATATCCTATGAGAATGCTTGTTAGCTTCCGTAAGTTGCATTTATATGGATATGTAGAAGCCTGTGGATAACGAGAAGGCCGACTTCTGAAATGTGAATCTCAATAAGTACTGCATGAGTCTAATTTTTTATTACGGGAAAATTCGGTTCTAATTTTTTATTACGGGAAAATTCGGTTCATGATATTTTGCCACCGCGATTGTTTCGATGAAAATGCGAGAAGATGATCAAAAGGATTGAAATTAAAATTTTCGTTCAAATTATTCTTAGGGGCCCTAAGAATAATTTGAACAACAAATTTAATAAATTTTCAATCCTAAACTTGTATCCTGAGAATGCTTGTTAGCTTCCGTAATTTACCGTTATATGGATACATAGAAATTCCAAACATATAATTTAAACTTATGGTTAATGGAAAGACTGACTTCTAAAACATGAATCTCGATAAATGTCGCACAAATCTATTTTTTTACAATGAGAAAAATCGGCCAATGACACTGCCACCGCGATCGATGAAAAGACGAGAAGATGATAAAAAGATTGAAAATTTATTAAATTTGTCGTTCAATTTATTCTTAGAGCTCGTTCTTTATGACACATTTTTCTAATGAAAGGATTATATTATTGTTAAACAACGGGCCATAAAGAACGGGCCCTAAGAATAATTTCAAAAAAAAATTAATAAATTTTCAATCCTAATTTGAACGACAAATTTAATCCCTAAAATGTATATAGTTGGATCAGGTTAATATTTATCTTAGAAAATTGCCTTATCATCTTCATTGTATAAGTTATATGGTTGTAGAGATTATTATTTTTGAATAAAATTTGGTCATTTTATTGATAATTTATTATTTTTATAGTATTTTTTTGTATATAAATAATAAAAATTAACTTATTATCGATCCCAAGTTTACCCGTGGTCCAACCTCAAATCAATCACCCTCTCCTCATTGTAATTAATTATTGATTAAAAAAAATCAAGAAATTGTACGTAAACCAGAATTGGTATTATTGCTAAACAATTTAAGGATTATTATTATTAGAATATTTAGAGCAAACGATTACTTATTTCAACTTGCAAGATCCTTTTGAATGGTACACTTACATTTAAGTTAAAACACATTAATGTATATATGGGGTTCGGTTTAAATTCGTGTAATATTCATTTTTTTTTAAAAAAATAAAATAAAAATCAACACATCAAAATTTCACCATACAAATTTATCATTTCAAAGTGAATTGGCTAGTACCATAAGGCCATACCATTTATTTCGACTCTTTATGTGCTCACCTTAACTCTTTATGCCATATCAGTTTCTATGGAATATTTTTTTCATCAAAATATTTGTATAAATAATAATATTTACGTTAGTTTTTTAATTAAAAATTTATTAAAAATCATATTTCCCATCACTTATTATTAAAAAAAAAAACTATACTTATTAAGTTTAGGAACACATTTAATTATATATTTTTAAATTTTATTCATCTTTAGTTTTTTTTTTTTTTTTTTTTTGCACTAATAAGAGGTTGATCTAATTTTTTTTAACACCTTTTACTCTTATATAAAAAAAAAAAAAAATTATGGTTCATGTGAACAGTGTTACCGTTCAAATATTGTTCGCGTAAACTGTAAAATTTTTCCTTTTGATAAATGGTGTGTAAGGCCAAATATATTTTTACTGCTTTTTTAAAGCACATATTTTTATTTTAAATACACACTAAATATTAATTCCTCTTTGATTTTTTCTTTTGTGTGCGGTAGCGGTGGACACTATCGGATTCGGATCGGATCGGACCAGATTCGAATCCGATTCGATTCGATAAGAGTGGACTTGTTTGGTTCGATCGAATTTTGAGTCCTTATAGAATCGGATCGGATTTGATCCGATAACTATCGAATCAAATCAGATTTATTCAATCCGATTTGAAATCTTAATGAATCATATTAATTCGATTTGATAACAGATCTGAATCCGATAGAGCATCCGATTTTATAATGAATCCGATAGTGAATTCGATTTGATAAAAATGATTTGAATTTTAAGTTATCCGATCCGATTCGATAAAATTGATATGAATTTATAAATTTTCAGATAAGTTTTTTGAATCGGATTTGTTATCGAATTGAATCTACTATCAGATTTATTATCAAATCGGATTCTCTATCGGATTCAAATCTGTTATCAAATCGGATTCTCTATCGGATTCAGATTCATTATGAAATCGGATAAAATCTGTTTCGATCTGATAGTTATCAAATTTATCTGATCCGATCGGAAATTCGACGAATCAACTAAACACGATTTGATCTGACTCGGGAGCCAGATGTAATCCAATTTGATCCGATACTGTCGGATCGAATCGGATCGGATCTGACCCGATCCGATCTTATGCTCAGGTCTAGTGTGCGGATGAAGCAACTTTAAGTCACAATGTAACTGTGCCTAAATAAATAAACACTCAGACATACACATTTATAGTCATTTTGTGATTATTGGTAAGAATACAGTTACAATGTGACTAAGATCACAAATGTGATTATTCTTAATGTGCCCGAGGGTATGTAATGTGACTGAGACAACAAATGTGATAAAGGGTTGGCAGTATGACTGGGGTCACAATTGTGACTGTGCTCAATGTGATTGAGGGTCAGCAATATGACTGACATAACTAATGTGATTGAGGGTCAGTAATGTGATTAAGGATCTACAATGTGACTGGGGTCATAATTATAACTGTGCTCAATGTGACTGGGATCGCCAATGTGACCGCGATAACTAATGTGACTAATGGTCGGTAATGTAACTGATAGTCAGCAATGTGACTGAGATAACTAATGTGATTGAGGTCACAAATGTGATTGATGTCATAATGTGACTGTAATTTATATGACTAATAGTCTGTAATGTGACTAAAGTAAGTAATATGACTAAGGTCAAAAATGTGACTGGGGGTTGGTAATGTCTGATGTTACAATTGTGACTGAGAGTCGGCAATGTGACTAAGGCACATTATGCTCAATGTTATTGAAATCACAAGTATGACTAGGACACAATAATGAGTGATAATCACATTGTGACTTTTGGTAAAAATATGACTGATGATCAAGTATATAATTAAAGTAAATAATGTGATTGAAGGTAAGTAATGTAATGAGGCATACATAATGTAACTTGCAATCACCAATGTGATTGAGGTAAAAATGTGAGTATAACGAAGGTTAATGCGAAGTATGTGTGACACAATAATTTTAGGGTTAATTTCTACTGGTGTTTTGGGCGATGGGGCGCAGCGGAAGCGCGGTTCGGGTCAAATCGTAATTTAAAATTTTTTCAAATTACCGAATAAATTATTCAATATCTAATATGAATAATTTATTCATATTTTACCTAAATCTATTTATTCAAAATCAAATAATGACATAAATATGGATGAAACTTCGGGAAACTTTTACGAAAATCATTTTTCCGCAAAATGGCCTAAAACGTATTTTTGACCGAACTGAACACCCAACACTTATAGGGACTGCCAGGTCAGCCCCAACAGTGTCGGGGCAGTTCATGGGCTGCTTGAACAGTGACAGATTCACTGTTTGGATAGCCGTCACTCGGTTGGCTCGAAATCCAACCGGTAACGCCGTTTTTTACCGTTTTCCCTTATTTCAACTCGAAAATACTTTCCGGCAATTGTTCCTGTTGGACAATTATGACCCATAGCATCACTATTTGTACAGAACATGATGTTGTTGTACAAATTAACTATGTGACAAAGGAAATTGTTCTTTTATCATTTTGTAATTAGATTACTTGGATATATAAATGATAAAAGTCCTTATGATTAGTTTCGGATTAATAAGATATGAGATAGTATTAATCCACAAAGCTTTAATCATTAAATATCCCTAGTCGTAGTATTATCGAGACTGGACATCGATAATGCAGAATAAGCTAGTATTACACTTGTGCGTGTTATGGAAGCGTAACAGTATAGTTCTCATATATTTGGGTATTGGATACTCATGCAAGTGTAATAGGAGGTTCTGTTTACCGATGGTACGGAAACAGCTTCGCTCTGAATAGACCCATCGGAATCCCATTGGTAGTATGACTATGTGTCTATGAGAATCCGAATCAGGGTAGGTGTATTTGATCTTAACCTGAGACTTGCATCGCTAATACTTGCGATAATCAGTATACTTTGGTTTTGGTCGTCCAGTGCTTTAACAGGTTCTGTGTACGCCTATTCTGGGTATACTGAGAATCGTAGTGTATTGGGTGTGATGTCAAGATGGAAGTATCACTTCAGTCATATAGAGATGATGATCACGCAGGGATACAGAACTGGTACTCTAAGTGCTATAGCCATCGGGGAAGTATGACTAGGTCATGACTTTCCGATGATAAAGAGACTAGTTGCTAGTGATCCAATATATGCTTCGTACGGGGCATACACAAATCCAGCCCCAGGCCTAGCATGTGACATCCGATATTGGATCGTAATGCGCAATACTATGTATACTACGCCTGACAAAGATCATGTATTCCGTAGAAGAATATTTCTGGAGAATTGGGTAGACACAGTGTTTTGCTAGAAGCCAACCATGTCTTGTATAATCGGTAATAATGTGGTACCGGGTACGCACGTATTCGGATAGTCCGATAACTGTATTTACTGCCAACATATCCAAGGATCTCTTAGGTCGCATCCCAAAGATTCACCGATGATATTTGACTCGAACAATATTAATCTGAGATTAATTAAGAGAGAGAAAATTAATCTGGGATTAATTAAGAAAGAGAAAATTAATCTAGGATTAATTACGGTAAGAATTAATCTGGGATTAATTATCAGAAAAGAATTAATCTAGGATTAATTGCGTCGAGAATTTATTTAGATTAAATTCGTCGAGAAGAGAGAACGCGATTAATTTGGAATTAATCGGTAAAATAAATTTAATAGTTAAATTAGATTTTACTATTTAATTTATTTAATTGGGCTAAAATAATATAAGATATATTAAATGAAATCAGATTTCAAAGCGGAATTAAATTGGATTTTAATTCTAGCGAACGAATTAATTTGGAATTAATTCGTAAGCGACTTTAATGATAATTTTGCTAGGCATTATTATTTAATCAAATCGGATTTAATTAAGTCACGACGGAAAATTTATTTAATCGGATTAAACGAACCCGAGCCTGAAGTGTGTTGTATAAGTAATTTGAATTTTGAATTCAAAGTGGTGGGACCCACTCACTTATATCAACTAGTCATTTTTTATGGAAGTTGTTGGGATATTGAATTGGATTTTACTAACCCATCAAACCTACCAACTAAAATTGATAATTAATGAATTTATATATATATATATATTCATTATTATCTCTTTTCCTTTAATGGCCGTGGGGCCATTATCTTCTCTTCGCATTGGCAGTAAGCTAAATTGCTTTTCTTTGGAAGAATTGCAATTTTGCTTTTTCATTTAATGGTCATTGACTACTTTGGAAGTGAGGCCTCTGCTTTCCTTACAACTTGGCCGAATGAAATAAAGAAAAATTGCTCTCTGTCTTCTATATAAAAGTGCCGAAAGAAAGAAAAGTAAATGCTTTTGCTTCCTTTTAGTTTTTGGCCGAACTGGCCATTGCCCTTTTGCTTTTAAGCTTAAGGCCGAATGGCAACAGACTTGGTCTCTGTTTCTCAAGCCTATGGCCGATTGCTCCTCTCTCTCTCTCGGACAAAATTTGCTTCTTGGGAGATAAAATTTATTTCATTTTGTTCTTGCTAGCATATATGGGAGTCAAATGAAGGTGATAGGGATACTCACCCATGAGCTTGGAAGCTTCAACATCCATGGAAAGTTTTGAACCCAACCGATCAATGTAAGTCATCCGCAACTTATTTTTGATTTTATTCACACACGAATCACGCTTAGAGATCTTGTGGCATGTCTAGGACACTAACAGTTCCCACTCCCATAACACATCCATTACATTCATAAGACATCAAAAACATCCCAGAATTTCCAGTTTAACCAAATCTGATCCATAAAATCGAAATCACTAATTTACATGCTTTAAATCCAATTTTTCAAAGATTAATCTAATTAATCAAACACCAATTCAAAGTCATCACACATGAATAACTCTAGAACAATTCTAGGCATAATAAGAGTTGTTATTACACTCTAGAATGGAAACAATATTGTCCAACAACAAATTGAAATAATATTACAATAATATTGCCTAAAACTACTTCACACATGCACTATAGCTTCCAATCCATCCATCAAACCACAAAGCCCCAAATTTTTCAGATTTGAAGAACCCTTCTAGATTGTCAATAAACAAGAAACAAGATTTCCAAGCTTGACCGAATTTTGCTAGTAAAGTTGGCAATTTTGTCTTTTTTTTTTTAATTTAATCAAATTAAATTCAATACACTTTATAATATCCGATCAAAATTGGACACACAAAGACTAATTAATACATTCCATTTGGTCCAATAATAATTGGAGAAATTCCATACTAATTATGGAAAAAGTTTACTAATTAATAATTCAAATATTTAACAATTAAATATCCAAATAATTAATTAAAGTAATTATTATTATATATGTATTTTTATTTACAATTGATGAGCGAAAAATATATCACTATTTACCACCTCTTTTACTTAATATTTTGTATAGTTTCTCGGATTTTATGAACGTTTTGATGTGTTTTAGTTTATTTTGCAGATAAAATAAAATCAGAACTCAATGGAATCATTCAGGATGAAATATGGAACAAATAAGGGCAAAAATTGGACTTGACATTTTGATTTTGGAGATTGGAAACTTAAAATGGCGTTCTAACGAAGTAAATTTCAGATATTTCAACTTTGCGCAATTTTCGTAGTTTGGCCATAACTTTTTACTCCCATATCGAATTGAGGTGATTCAAGTTCGAGATTAAAGAAGATTCAAAGATCTACAACTTTGATGTTCGTAGGAATTTCGAATTCTGAAGTTTTCATGACCGAAATTGATGAACAATCCAAAATTATGTTATGTTTAATTATTAAAGTCATTATCAAAAATATAAAAATTTGTCAAACTTCCACCTGTGTCATGTTTGGTTTCATGTTTGGTGCCATGTTTGGTGGAGTATTTTGTGGCATGTTTGGTGGAGTATTTTGTGGAGTGTTTGGTGGAGAAATTGGTGAAAGCCTTTTTCTTTGCCTATAAATACCAAGCCATTTTATTTGTAAATTTTGTGCTTTCCTTAGGGTTTTTATAGACTTTTAAGGATTACATCTATTTTGTAAATTATTTTTAATATTTAAATTATGTATTTTTATTTTTATTTTTAATTTTAATTTCAGTATTTTATTTTTATTTTCATTTATGTTTTGTAGTTAAATTTCCGCTGGGGTAAGGGTGAAACATTTAATATGATTAACTAGGTCAATCTCACTTAATTATAATATATAAATTATAATTTAACCGGATTAAGTAATGGCAGACTTTATTACCGCCTATACGGTCGGTTTAAATATAAATTACTTTACCGCCTATACGGTCGGTTTAAATATAAATTACTTTACCCCCTGTAGACAACATAAACTGGACGACGCTGTTCCGGGCTCGCGGCCCGTTGGGAGTACGGAGTAGCCCGCGGAGGACTAAACCGGAGAGTAATGGAGTCGCCACCCAGTGTGAACCGGGAAAATGATTTAAGGCCGCACTCACCCCTCGCAAGGGAAGACCTTAAACCGTTGGGTTCGGAATGGTCCCTTACTTATGTCGTTTGTAATGAATGGATTTGTGCAATATTAACCAAGTCTACTCAACATACATGTTGGTCAAAGTAGTCTAAATTCTAGGTTTGCATGCTTCAACAGTAAACTTTTCATAACAGCAAACATCCGACATCACACATCAAACATGCTACATACATAGTAATCTAAACATGCCTTAATTTAAATTCCTAATACAAAAGGTAAATAACTAAAGTCATGCCCAAAATAAAAATAACATTCTAATAGCCTAATCATGCTCACATACAAGTTTGAGTGGAATGAAACATATGAATCTTTCAAGTGGTACGGGGCATTGTATCCCGAGTGCAAACCATATTACCGTCCATTCGGATTCGGCTATGGAATTTATGTCCGGGTTTCTATCCAATATACCACAAAAAGAACACATATTTCATTCACCCGAAATCACATCATACACTAATTCACAATACTCATGCGAAATAAAATAATAAAATAACTAAAAATAAATGATAATAAATAAAATGGTGCCCTCGGGTCTTACCTTTTAAGTCGCTTTCCGGGAGAGCGTTCCATGATGCCGGAAGGGATGTCGTTTCGACTGTTTTCACTGGTTCGCAATTTCACTGTTTTCACGGGTCCGCTGTTTCCGCTGTTTTCACGGGTCCGCTGTTTCTGCTGTTTATATTGTTTTGTCTGTTTTCACTCTCGGTCTCCGCCTGCTGTTTTCGCTGCGGTTACAGTTTACAGTTTTCTCTATTTTTCTCACTGTTTTAACTCTAATTTTCAGGTTCTCTCTCGGATTATTTTTGGGTTGCTCTTGGGTGCAATTCTTGGACTATTTTTGATGTATTTCCACGTGTGCATGGGGACTGTTTTGGGATCACTTTTACGTATGCATGGGAGGGTTATAGGGTTGATTTTTGGCAGTGTTTTTAGGCGCGTTAGAGGACATTTTTAGAGACCAGATTTACGTATGCATGGAAGGGAATTTGTGGGCTGTTTACTGGGGTCTAGGTCACGACAATCCTGGGCAGTGGATAAGGGTTATTCTCGACAGTGCAGGGGTGGACAGTGGACTGTGTTTGGCGTGGCTGTTTGTGGCGTGATGATGCGCTGTGTGCGTGAAAAGAGGGCTTTGCAGTGTATCTGACGTGAACTGGCTATAGGTGTAAAAGGTTTTATGCGTTTTTGGTGAGGGCTTTGCCAAAATGGGCGTGTTTCACGTGGCCAAGTGGACTGTTGAAGGCTTGAGAATGTGTTGTTGTGGAAGTGGCTTCAAGTGGGGTTTGTGGCGTGAATTTGCTTGGTCAATAAGCGTGAGGGGCTGCTTTTGTTCTTGTTAAGTGCATGGAGGGGGGTGTTAATGGTGCGGTTCACGTTGGTGATAGTGAATGGGCTGAGTGGATCCAAGGCCACTGTGAAGGCAAAGATGATATGCGTTTGTGCCACGTTGGCTAGGTAAATGAGGGTGCAGGTCAGGGCTGTGTGTTGGAGTGTTGATGAGAGAGGGAAAGCAGTCTCGGTCAGGTATGTAGGGTTTGTACGTGAGGGATGTACATGCATTTCGTGGCTATTTGTTACGCTGGGGCTGCTGGTTTCATGAAGTGAAGTGATCAACTCGGTTGAAGGGCAGTGCATGGGGGAAGCCGTGAGCAGCTAGGGTTTCATGTGAGTATGAGGGGGGGCAGTTACATGAGGTAAATTAGAGGCTGCGTTGAGCATGGGCAGTGGCGAGAGAGTTTGTTGAGAGTGGTGTGCGTGTTTATGGTGCTGGTTTTGGACGTGTGCTGTGTGCATGAAATGGAGACTGGTCAGGGCAGGTTTGACGATGAATGGAGCTGTGAGGGCTGTCGGCTTATTGATGGCGTGAAGAGTTTGTATGGACTGATGATTTATGCGTGAGTGTGTTAAGTGCAGGGCTACGTGTGATGCTGTGCTGGGCGTGAAGCTTGGCAGTGAACTGAGCTGTTGGTGCGTTGAATGTGCAGGTGAGCTGAGCGTGAAGGAGTGAGTTAGGTGAAGGGGCAATTATATGTTGAAGGTGCTCGGCAGTGGCCGTGAGTTGAAGGCTGCTATTGTGTTCATTTGTTTAGTTAGGCTGCATGGAGTTGCTGGTCAGTAAGGGTTGGTTTGTGGTGAGTGCATGGGGCAGAGAGAGAGGAGGTGCGTGAGGGTCTATAAGGGTTGAGATAGCGAGAGAGGGAGGGGCCAAATGGGTGTTATGGCGTGAAGCAAGGGCAGTTAAAGGGGCTGTTGTTACACCAGGCGTGAAGGCAAGGGAAAAGTCAGGGGTGGTCGTGAGGGCTGCTTTTGTTCTTATGGGTGGTGTAGTGTGATGGCGTTGAGCTTTGGTTAGGGTTTATTTGATGAGGGAGCCGTTAACGTGGGTGGCTGTCATGAAAGGCTGATTTTGTTGATGAAGCTAGGGGCGTGGGTAGTTGTGCGTGAATAATGGAGATGTGTATGGAGGAGGGCATGGGCGTGAGGGTTAGGTGAGATTATGGAGGGTGGTTGCATGGGAATGGATGGGTGTAGGAATGGGTTTGTTGTTCATTATTTGGTGAAAGACGTGAGATGCATGGGCTTGGCTATGGGCTTATTTTGGATTTTTATTTCTGGGTGGTTGGTGTTTGTAGTTTAGTGCTTGTTTGGTTTATGAAGGAATGGGTTTTGTGAATCATATATGTGAAGGAATGGTTGTTCACGTTGGAGTTGTGGGCTTTTTTGATTTGTTTATAAAGGTGGGTGGCTAATGTGGGGCATGGAAAATGGGTTTGGACGTGGGGCATTTTTGTGAACCGGGTCGAGGATAAATTTAAAATTGAGACCGAATGAGCGAACCCGAAGCTTGAACAAGCGAACCAAATCCAATAAAAATGTCAATTCTTGACCATTCCCTTCCGACGACCGCTTTCCGCAACTTCTGCAACTAAAAAAGTAGTGCCTCCATTCGAGGCTCATCATTGGGCTGATATGCAAAAATACAATGCCTACACCCCCTATATGGCCGGTCTTTATATGACAGATAATTACCGTCTATATAGCTGGTGTAGTTGGACTAAAATGGATTACCGCCTATATGACTTGTTTTAAATGTTTTACATTATTAATTCCTGAGAAAGCAGAATAGAAAATAATTTATATATTATAATAAGTGAGATTCCTAGGTTTGAATATTAAATGTGGATCCCCAACCCCAACATTTTTTTTGTTCTAGGGAAGTGATGAAACACAATATTCAAATACTTAATAATTGATTTAATTATATAATGGGTAATTCTTTAATTTGTTTATTGAATCTTAAGCCTAATGCTTCTTGTTGTCTGATCACCAATAAGATTGATATGGTAAACTTAAAATGAACTTGACGAAGAGATTTTAGGTTTCAGCCTTAGATTCAATAACTCACGATCTTACTTGAGGATAGATAACCCTTTAATAGATTTCCTTACAGGATAGGAATATACTTGTCGGGCGTGGGTAGCCATAATTGAAACTTGAACTTAATGAATTCAGATAACTTGGTTAACATAGGAATATGATTAATTGGGTTATACTGGGTATTTGTGTCTGACCATCAGAAGAGGCTTTTACATAATTTCGTGTTCCAGGTTAGTAGACTGATTTATTACACATATATAAGAGAATCAATTCATCATTAAAATAATATTGTGTGGAATCACAACCCTAGATATTTGTGTCTTTTATTTATTTTCCTTAGTATTTTATTTTAAGTATCTTATTTATTTATTCAGCAAATCCACATTCCACCAACCTCAAGCAATCATTCTCTTCTCCCTATAATTAGATACATGTAAATAAATAGTATCAATAATTAATAACAACAGTAGGAATTAAGTCCTAGCGGGATCGATATTTTTATACTACTTGAACGATATGTGCGCTTGCATTATACGTGTGATCACGCACCGTTCAAGTTTTTGGCGCCGTTGTCGGGGACTTATTTTTCTTGAGTTATTAATTTTGAAGCTATCTAATTTACTTGTATCTAATTTTCTTTTTATCTGTAATTTTTATTTCCTTCTTTTATTTTTTAGGTGGTTGACATTGATCTTTATTGGGAGATAAAAAGATTATGAGCTTTACTAGAAGAAGATACACCCCAAGTCAGGGAGCAACATTCCGATTTTCTGAGGCCTATTGTCCAGCCTAATTATCCCTGGAAGTCATAACCATTCAACACATACGCTCAACCATATCAGAACGCAATAAGGAGATGTGAGATATGTGATGGTAACCACCCGAGCATTAATCATTACTACAATTCAGGGTGGCTGAATTATCAGAATCCTTCAAGGTACGAAGAACAAACATATTTCACTGAACCTTATTCTCTAGCTTATCCACCATCCACCTACGATCTTCATCAAGAACGAGAACCATCAGAGGAAGATCAGATGATTGACATGCTCAAAGATTGGTTCAAGAAACAAGATGAAAAGTTGGATACAATGCTTGAAACATTCCAGAATCAATTCGAAAGTATTCAGAGACAATCAGCATCCATTCAGAGACTGACATATCAAACGAGACAATTAACAGAAAACCAGAGCTACATACCTCACGAAATATTTTCAGATGAAGCCTTCGAGTACCTAGAGTTTCACAATGACACCTTAACAGAGGAAGAGGCTAAGCAGTATCAAGAACCAGAGGTATCAGTTCATGAGCCCAAACCAACAAAGTCTTTGTTTCATTTTTATTATTCATATTCCGATGAGGATGAAGAAGTAGAGCTGTTTGTGCCAACAAAAAATTGAGGATGAAATTCTATATCCTCAAAATGAAGATCTTGGAGCTTTAATTGCACTAATGTTTGAAGAAGATCTACCTGAGCCAGTCACATCGACCTCAGAGGA